>CM031241.1:564115470-564322970 GCA_018340775.1 Taxus wallichiana var. yunnanensis
TAACATACTTCTCACATTAGCATGTGTGTGGTGAGGCAATTTATCCTAGTCTTTACTAAACCCTTTTAGGTCAAGGGTGTAAGGTTGGGGTTTTGAAGCAAAGAGAAACCATATTTGATTCATAAACATTCATTACAAGAATAAGTGTGGGCACATGTAAACCTATATAGAAAGAATGAACAACTACAAAACCACATATGATAAGTTCATAGCCTAACCATCTTCATGTAAACATGCATATAATACCTCTTAGGTCTTATAATTTATTGAGCAACTTGATGATACTTTGTCTTTGAGCATATTTTCACAACTTTTTTTACGGATTTTGTTCATGTTTCTAACCGTAATCATATTTTGTCAAATTTTAGTGTTTTTATGTTCAATGTTCAAGATTTACAATAATTTAGGATTTTTTAGGAATTCCTTTATTAGTTTTGAATAATTCATTTCTGATATGGTAGATTAAGTCCAAAACCCTACTTTCATACTACATTTTTATAAACCCTCTTCATTTATCAAATTCACAACTTAGGATTTCATTCTTCACATGTAATATTTCAAATTTCAAAACTTATTTTTCATGATTTTAGGGTTTCAAAAACATTTTGTATTGTTGTGTGTATTGCGTTGCAAAATAACAAAATAATAGCAATGTTGATGCCTCTTCTTCCATAGATGTTAATATTGGTAAGAATATTCAAATTCATACTTGTATAGTTATTGTATGAATACTAGAGGACCTTATCAACATATCTCATTATATCATCACCAAGTCTCATAGTAATTGTATGCTACCCAAAAATCCAAAAAGGCATCACTTGGAGAACCTAATGTTGAACCTTTAATTAACATAAACTCACCTTGAACAAGTTCCCTTGCCACACTAGGGGCTCAGTCGATCGGTTTTTATCCATACACGTAGTATTCCTAACTGGGGGAACCACAAGCAACCCTTATTCATAAACAACGTCTTGCATTTCTAAAACCTAGTTTGCTTCTTAATGCCACACACCGAGTGTTTCTCCACATATTGCCACCATCTTCTTTGTAGACGTATATGCTCAAAAGTTCAAGACATACAATCTTAATTTTCACTCTTAAAACAAAGAATGAACCAATTTCACATTACTGACAAGTTGCATTAGTTTATTGGATAATCCACAAGCCACTAAGATCCTTAGTTATCCCCTACCCACAAAGTTTGTTTCATCGAGTTTTTTTATTTTGATAGAAATAATGGTCCAAAACAACATATTCCATCCTTAGTTGTTTAAATGCATGGACTATCTGCAAAGAATGACAAGTTATTGACTAAACTCTTTAAGTGAAGTCTTAAGGAAAATGTCTAAATTTCAAAATATTAGTCAAGGAAGCCTTTTAGTGATTGAGTATTGGGAGAAGTTAAACCAACTTCTCAAGTATGTTCCACAATACCAAAAGGATGAGAGGTTTTGATTTAGAAAAAAATTCATGGGTTTGAAATCAACTATTGGTGGTGAAGTGGATGTGCATGGATATGAGACCATGGATCATGTGTTTTAAAAAATCCACTAAGCAAGAGAAGAAATTGTAGACCATGGCTAGTGTTCAAGAAGAAAGCGAAAAGGTTAACTCCTTGACAAATGTTCCTAATTTAAAGAAAACCTAGTGGATGTATGAGAATAGGAGGGTAAGACTATTTTTACTCTTTGTTGGCATATATGAAATTTCATTACATTTTATATAAAACCCTATTGAAAAAATTTCCCTTTTTGGTCAAATTGGTCCAGTAGTCAAAATCATCATAATTGTCAAAATTGCTTGTTGTCAAAGATCAACTTAAGGGAGGTTCCGAGAGCCTTGGAGCATTTCGAAGTCTCGGTTGTAGTCATCGAGAAAGGTGTCAAAATATTCTCCATGATGGTATAACTTATAAATCATCTTAGTAATTTTTGTATAGTGTTGGGAAAGATTCATCATGGGCACTTTTTGAGAAAAAGGAGTTTGCATGCTTCATTGAAGATTGACTTTGGTAGAGGGTTATAGGAGCCTCATGAAGTGTTAATATCTCGTATCCTAATCATTGTAAATATAATGAAGCCTACTTTCATGATGGACTATGTTTGGTAAAATTTTGGAAGCACAAAAAAGTCAAAACCTTTCGGAAACTAATTCAAGGTAGCCTCTTTGCATTGTATTCTAGCACGGAAAATTATGGGAACCTCCGACGAGTTGTTAGCCTATAAAAATCTCAAGTGGGATTATTTTAAATTCTCCTTGGGAATCATAAGTTGTTTCACCCACACTCATTCGGAATCTACTTTTGCACTTCACTCATTTGTGCACCATCCGAGGCAAAAGAGAGGGTACAGGTAAAACTTGTTTAAGATCAGATTATCGGGCATTCAAAGTGTTCTCATTCATTAACTAGACCTTTTCCATGTAAATTAAATTATTGTATGACCAAAATCCATGAAAAAATGATCCCAAGGCAAAGAAATCAATTATGGAAGTTTGTCGGGGGTCCAAATCAAGTTATGGAGCATGCACTTAAGTTTGGGCGCACTTTTGGTGTCCTCTTACACCTTTGGCACACCTTTTGGGTGAAATTGTGCCTCAAAATTGTGCCTCACTCTCATTGGTCCATTTCATAACTCAAAAACATAAGAGTGCACATTATGACTTAAGTGGGTGTTTTAAGTAATGGTGGGTCCCATATTTTCCTCCAAGCACACTTTTTCACTCCCTTGGCACCTTGGGTGAACTTTCGAGGTGCAATTACACCCCAAAAGTGTGTCATGATGTGATTGGTCCATTTTCCCCATGTGCATGCATGTCATGTAAGTAAAAAACATGAAAAAGGCCTTGTGGGTGTGATATGTATGTATGTTTATCACTCATCCAAGGAACATGACACCCCCAAAACTTCACCATGCACCTTAGGTGCACTTTTAAGGTGAAATTGCACCAATAAAGAGCACCTAAGTGCAATGGGACACCAAATCTCCACTTTTCCACTTTTCCCCTCCTTCCATTTCACCATGTGCTTCCTCCACTCTAATTTCCACCATGAAAGTGCATTCATTCTTGCTTCCACATCACATAAACTCAAAAATAAGAAAAAAATAAAGAGTGGCAGCCATTAAATCCCCTTTCAAGCTAGTGTGTTCATCCAAATAGTTAAAAACACCCGTTGATGCCCTAACTACCTCAATCTTGTTTCCTCTGTATCTCCTCACCCTCCACTCTGTTTACCACCAGATTTAAACAAGAGGTTCCTTGTGTGAAATAATTTAAGATTATTTACTACTCATGGCACATGAAAAACATGTCAAAAATATATGGATGACTGTTTTTTTGACAAAATGGGCCTTGGCACTCCAAAAAATCAAGATTTGCAAGCCATATTTCTCTCAAACCCCATGAAGGAATCATTTGAAACTTAGAGGACTCATTCCTATGATAAAATGCATTGTTTTGAACCACAATTCATGATATCAAGTGGAATAAATAAAAATATACAAGCAAAACTCTCCTACAGCTCCAAAACCCCTTTAAAACCCCACACCCTTGAAAATTTGATCTGGCTCGTTCTCTCGGATCCCACGAGAGAGTCCCTTTAATTTTGGATCATATATTCCTCTTCCCCAAGAGATTATAAATAAGCCTAAGATGAGATCAAATGGATAAAAATTTCTCATGGAATGATTAGATGAATTTTTCCCCACCTCTCATTTCTCGCCATTTACCAAGCTTTCCTCATAACCAAAACCCATTTTCAAATTTCCCATTGATTCCGATGAGAGAATATAACCAAATTTGGATAACTTGTTTGCCTTAGAATTAGATTTCCGATGAATAAATTCACGTAAATTGTGGCTTGATTTCTAAATTTTTCCCGAATTACGAAATCAAGAACCCAGTAGCACCAAATTGCACTCAAATTTATGGGTTTCCAGAAATGGTTGTGGAATCCATTTTCACATGCACCATAGCATTATTATCACTTTATAAGGCTAGTGGGATCATAAAAATGCAAAACGAAGCTTCACAACTCTAGATACGGGCTCATTTCAATTCCAGTGGAACACGTGGATTATAGTGATCTGAAGTAAAAAATGAAGATGGAAAACTCATTTGTGGACTTTTTCAGTGTATGTGGGAGGATTATTGATCACAAAACACTCAATTGGATTTTTCAAAGATTTCATAATGGGAAACATGATGGCGATCATTGTTATGTCTCCACTAAGGATTATCTCAAAGTAAATGGTCACTGTTTCAAATCACATGGCTATTTTTAACCTTTGCATCATATTGTGACCAAGTCTCAAGAGCTTGCCTCATAGGAGCGAGGGGGAAAAATTCATGCTTGCAAAGGATTGAAATTTGATTTGTAAATTATGCGGTAAAGAAACTCTTTCGGTTCGCATTTTGGTCTCAAAGTGTATTTTGGTACCAGAGGACATTTTGCTTCATCTCATGTAGGGTGCTTGATCATAAAGTGAATGAAATTGCATTCAATCTCTCCCTCCTACCTTCACCCATCTCAAAGTTGGAAGGTGTTGGACCTATTATTTTTACATTACGTAGGCAACTATCTCAAGTTCTCATCATGTAGAAGAGGGTCAAGAAAGTATGGAAGTGTTTTAGGGGTCAGAGTTCTTCATCAGGAGCATCACTATGGAGGTCATTAGGATAAGAAGTGGATCTTCTTCATGGTCGAAGCTTCTTCATTCGAGCACGGAGCTTCCTCTCTCTCTTTTTCGTCTCTTTCTCTCTCTAGAATTCTATTTCTTCCTCTAGAAGATAGTTTGTAAAGAGTTATTTAAGTCACTTAAATTTTTATTTCTTCGTTGAGGATTGCACTTTAAACCGAAAATTCACATGGGAATCGAAAAGACACTTTGGACTTGGCTATATATTGTAATGCCCTCTCTTTTCCAAAGCACTTTGCAATTGTTGATTGAATGTATGTTGTTGAGATTATCACTTCTACATCAAGCAATAAAGTCTGTAATTCTTCTATTTCTTTGTCAATGTTCCTCTACTCTCTCTACTTTCCAATTTTGTAAGCATTATGATCTTGTACAACCAAGAAGGAACTTTGTGTCCTTGATTGATAGATTTGTAGAAATTTGTGTCTCTTGTTTATCGGTCTTGCTAATGGCTTACATTATTGTGTTCTTCTAATTGAATGTGGACCTACTTTGGTTAATGCTTGTGAAAATTTGTTAGTGCCTATTTACAATATTAACCCCCTCTCTCCTTATTTCTCTTACTCCCCTTTACCTCTCTTCACTGCAAATTCCTCCCTTGTACTCCATACAAGCACTTTGCCACAAGTTCAATGGAGTGTTCCTGTGTAATCCCAGGCCGATTTGTCACCCCAAAACTTTAGGTTGGTTTACATTCAATAATGGGAGCCTCTTCATACATAAGGAGGGGCTTAGCCCCGTGACCATTGATGAAAATTCAATAATTTTCCGCATGAAAAATTATTTCACCAACAGCTTTGGCGACTCTACCGGGAAGATCTTCCCTTTGTGCACCCGTAAAAGATCTCTAAAAATCCAAAAAATACATATTCAAAAATCCATAAAAATAAAAAACTGTAAAATACCAAAATACTCTCTGAATGCTCGAGAGCCTTGATCTTAATAGTATTGAAAAATCAAAATTTTCAAGTTTCATTCCTTTTTGGTGCTTTGAGACAAACCGGCGAGAAAGATGGTACACCCGAGTTGATTGTGCAGTGCGGTTGTTGATCCCACATTCAAGGAGAAACAAAGAGTTGATTTGAAACTTCCCTTTTATACTAGTAAGAAGACAAGTTCTTAGAAACCCTCTTGAAGGTCATATTGGAGCAAAGAATTGCGGAACCACTAGTCCTCATTCCTCCTAAAGAAGAAAGAGAAGAAGAAATAATAGAATAACACAAAGAGGAAGAAATGGTTGTACTTGTGTTATGGGGACAACATATTGGTCCTGTGGCCTTGCCCCACTTGTAGACACCAAATTTGTGTCTTACGACCCCTTGTGACCCGCATCGCATTTCGCAACCTAACCTCACCACCTAAACCTTACACAATTATTTATTAATTACCTTATAATTAATAAATCCACATCACCATACCTGCCACCTCATGTCGCCACCTCATCATGACCTAGTCTTGACCCTAAACTAACCTAATTAAGACTTATAACTTGGTCCAATTCCACACCTATGACTAATTACTCCTCATCCGCACCTAAAACCAACTTCATAATGACTTGACCAAGCCCGCTACCAATCCCTCGGAAGAAAAGGAGGGAAAGCTGGCTATTTTACCAAAAATAGCCCGCTTTGACTGACGATACTGGTTCTACTCGACCACCGTCAGTTGGTTGCATGTAATCGCCATCGGTTCCCTCAGTAAATGACCACTTCCACCAAAAACAAGGGATCGAGTTTTCATTTGATCGGGTTTTCATTTGATCGGTTTTTCATTTGATCGGGTTTCATTTGATCGGAGAAGGAGAAATCATCGAGAGAATCCATATTTGGCTTGGCGAGAAGAGACAAGTGAAGAAACAAGAAGAAATTGCAGAGAAGGACATCAAGCCCAAGATCTGCAATCGAATAACCAGAGCCTGAGTAACACTCATCCGAGCATCGAAGAAGAAATCGCATCCAACTTGGGTCTGTCTTCATCATCACACCTGAAACTTGCATATCTCGCATCAGGGGAAGTAAGTAGTATGTTATATGTTTCTAAGCAACATTTTCTTGAGCTCAAGTTGATTAATAGTAATCATAAGCTTATTCCTAGATCTACTACCAACGACATACTACACTTAACCTTCACCCACACACCCTGATATTGCCCAGAAGGCCATTTTACCACACTCTGAGTCTTCCCTATCCTCCCATCATTCCCCTCAGCCATCCCCCAATCTCAATAACCCCACAATCACCTTGCAACCAATCTCTACCCAGAAGCACCTAGATTATTGACCCTACTGGTGCCGATTATCCTATACTAAGCGGCGGTTCTCTAACCGTGGTCGGTTACCCAGTGACCGCCATCGGTCACTGTGACTTATACCCCAAAACCCTTTTGCTCGCCTATTTGCCACCTAACAACCCCAAATCCAGCCTGGTTTATCCCTATAACTCAACCTGAACGTATCGTGACCATGTAGAATCAACAAACAACGTGACGCTTTATTATTGATAGTTTAGTTTCTATTGCTTTGTAACGAGATACCTAAATCGTGATTTTGCAATAGCTTTCTATATTATCATTTGTGTTGAATCATATTAAAAGGGGAACTGACCACCTTCGAAAGGAAGTTTTATATTTCCCGGCTAAGGCGAGATCCTCATTTGTTGTCTAATTAAAATCTTGTGGTCTTGTATTCTTACTTGTAGGTAGTCCTTCCAAGACAAAAGGAGTTCTTCGCGATCGATCTTATCTTTCTCTACGATACGCGCACACCATCTCAACATTCAATGTATTCCTCCTAGCCCTAACCCTTATCTGCTTTCTCAAAGGAATGATAGGATGAAGCAAGTCTATTCTCAGAGAGTGAAACATTCTGTGCGGCGAAACATTTTGGCACGCCTTGTGGGACCCATTTCGGTTTCGTTTCTCTTGCTTATTTTCATTTTAGGAAGCATACTTCTTTGTTCTTTGTTTTTGTTATATTTAGTAAAGAATTTGTCTTGCTTTCCTAGTTTCGCATTAGTGAAAGTCATCTCATTTGCTTCATCGAATATCATTTTCGATTTGGGTTTAAAACACGTGCATTACATTCTTGCTTGCTTTGTTTTCAATTCTAGTGAACATAGACTAAGTAACAGGTCGTACACGTGGGGGTGATTTCCACAGTATTGACAGGAAATTAATCTTACTTTCACTACACAACACATACCGAATCACTTCACAATTAACACAACAACTCAAAACATCCCCCCTTTTCCGCGGTATTCCTCCGCCCGATTGAGGTAACCTTATAAGCCAAAACAAACTTGACATTTCCCCTAAGTCTTTTGTTTAGGATTGACATCATTCCGCGTCTAAAGGCATAAGCCCACAATAATTAAAATTGACCCTAGGGTTAGTCTCTGGATTTGCGTGTGCATCTTGTTTGTTTTTAGTTATGTTTTCTCTGTTATACACTGTCTTCTGTGATTACCTTAGAACAATTTGATAAATATACTGAGCGTTGTTAACAATCAAATCAGCAGCTTCTTATATTTTCTTATACTAGTCTTATTACACCGACATCGGTTTCTTGACCGACGCGTCATTCTGATCTAACCGACATCGGTTATCAGACCGATATCGGTTACTGTCTTTTCCAGTTCCTGACAAACCAGCAACCTACCAATTTCACCAGTCTGAGTCTGTTTCTATTCCTGACAGATTGAAACCCTACTGTGAACTCCTGTCCATGGTTGTTATCACTCGAAAGCAAGCTGCCGCCATGGTTTCACATGCTTTCTCTGTTTTTGCTGAATCACCCCCTTCACATTCTGTGGGGAATCCTACGGATACCAGCGAGGTTCCTAAAATTCCTGTGGGAGATAAAGAATTTGCCAAATTTCTGGATGCTAATCCTAGCGCTGTACAATACTATTTGTCTCATGCCCTTGACCGTACACCCGACGGTCAACTCCTTGTTGGCATGCCTATCAGTATAGCTGCTCATTTAGCCCCTTCCCCACCTGATAACTCTGCTTTGCCTTCCGCATCCTTAGTCCCGTCGCCTACCTCAGCAGCTTCAGGGGTCCATACGGCACAGATTGGCTTTCCTTTGGTTAATCTTGGGCCCAACATGTCATTACCGCCGACTGCTCCTACCTCATCTCTCTTGCAGACTATTCCGTTCATGACTTGCTCTCTGCCACCTATCCACACGAGCTTTCCTTCTCAAGCTCCGCCCACCTTTTCATTTCCACACACATATCCGGTAACCTCAATAACTTATATAGGACATCCCTATTCGGTTGCCTCAACACATTCGTCCGCCGTACCTTATCAACATTTAACCCCACCATTGTCTAATGCGGTGGCCCTTGCCCAATTTGCCTCCGTTTACCACAACCACACCATCATCTCATCCAACTACTGATTTAATTAAACAAATGATGGACAAAATGCAAAATCTGGAGGCTTCTGTTTCAGGAAGTCGTAGCGCCTTGACATACGAGCAAGTTTGTCGGGAGCCTATCCACCCTTCAATCCCCCTTCATTCATATCCTCCTCAATGGAATTACCAAAATTTACCCGTTTTAACAAGAAGGAGGACCCTCAACAACACTTGCGATCATTTAGACATGCCTCGCTATCGATTGCTCACGACGACGCTTTACTTACTCCGCACCTTTCCCATGTCCTTATCGGGACCCGCCTTGAGTGGTACGGTGCTTTTAACCCAAAGCACTCAATCTTCTCTTTTAACTAGTAGCCCAATCTTTCTTGGATCATTTCTCCATTAACATTGCGAAAGTATCTATCACCGACCTCATGCCATCCGACAATTTAAAGACAAATCTATCGCAGATTTCGTTGGACGATGGCGGGGCCTTATCAACCAACTTACGTATGCCTTACCTCAGACCGAACTTATCAAACTGTTTACGTGGGCCTGCGCTAAGCACATCTCTCCTACCCTCCAAATTCAAACTTTCCGTACATTTGACGAGGCCTTTACTATGGCTCGAAAATTAGAGATTCGAGCCTTAGAGGAAGAGAAATTGCGGTTGCGTAACAAAAACCCCACTTTCCGAACCCAAGATTCCACCAACAAACCTAACACCACCAATCCTCACCCATCGACTGCTTCGAAATCAAAAGGGGCCGTGCACGCGGTGATGGTCAAATCCCAACCACCGTCTAATACCCCGCCAAAAACCACCTATAAGTATAAAGCAGAACCCATCAACTACACTCCCTTGGGAGAAACATATGGTGTGATATTGGAAAAATTGCTCAAAGCAGGAGCCATTACCTTACCTCCTGTTAAACCTCATTCCGGGTTTGATTCCACTCGCGCCATACCTTCTTGGTACAAAGAAAATGACTTCTGTAACTTCCACCGCGTGAAGGGACACAGTCATGAGAATTGCAAGATGTTGAAAAACATAGTGCAGGAAATGGTTGATGCAGGGGATATAGCCCTCGATAATCCTAACGCCCCTGCTAACCGAAATTTGAAAATATTCAACAAACCATTCCCGAATCATTCTTCTAACAGTAATCTAAACCAAGATATCTTAGCCGAGGAGAGTGTTCATGAGATCCATGCAGTCTTCGATTCCCAACCAAAGACCTCTATCGAACAAATTCTCAATCAAGCCTCTTCACTAACGCAGGAAACCGAACCCCCTTCCTCGCCATCAAGACAAACTGAAACCCTTGTCGTTCCTTTACCCATCAAGGAATTAGCTGCCCAGAGTTCCCTTCTCACAAATGAGCCTTCTTATACCACATCCTTGCAAGACTGTGAGCGGATGTTATCTAATTTATCTATTTCCCAAACGTCTCCTTCTACCATTCTTGCTGTATGCAGAGGAAGGCTCGCCACTTCTTTTCTCATCCTTAGACGAGCAACCTCTTGAACCGACATCACCACATTCTTTAAACATGACAGATCCTCTCAAACACACTCTCCTACCTATTAGTCCTTCATCACCTAAATCTTTTCAGCAACCGGTTGATCTCTTAATGCCCATTGATACGATTGCCTCATATACCTCTTGTATCACACCCACAAAGGGACCTAATCACAACCCACCTTTCTTCCATACAAAAGTTCCTATTCACACGTAAGGACTGTCATTCCACAAAAGATGGACAGTCCTTTGGGAACGCTTGAGTACCCCCTATTCTACTCAAATGCAAATGACCAATCCTGATGCCTCCACCATATACCCGAAGTGTTTACAGAAGCTTAAAATGCCCATGTCCTCATCTTCACCCCCCTCATCTCTACCAAATACCTCGTCCACTTCTATTAACTTAGCCAAATCTTCCCCTATGCTTGGGACCTCACCCATACCTAGTCTAACACACCCACCTAAGCGGCTTGATTTATCTAAAAATAAAGCCATCCATCCCATTAGGAGACAGACTCAATCTCCTCAACCTATGCCTCTATCACAACTAAAACCATCATCGTCACACCTACCTTCCATATTGGGACCCCATCCCTCTACCTTACATCAATATATCATACCTCCTGTGTTTTCTTTAAAGCGACCTATGCCTTACGCACCCATACGAAAATCCAAGGGTATAAAAACACCGTCACCCCGCGTGTATCCTGTCTACCTATCAACCATAAACAAATTCCACCATCAAAAGATTTGTTTTCTGTCACTCCTATTTCTCCGTGGTTGTTTTCTGATACCACATCATCTGTGGCCTCATCATCCAACCAACTAAACATAGCCTCTACGTCAAAGAAACCACAGTTAGTTAAAACCCATTACCAAAACTCCTTGGCGAAACCACCCCCCATACAAACCAACCACACCACGTCATCACCAGAATCGACCCAGTCAATAGCCTCATTTTCCTATGACTTTGACCCACTCAAAGGGTCTTACGCCAAAATCCTTGCTATGTTGGTGGAGAATGCGACCATTTCCCTACCCCCACTTAGACCTTATGATCCATCTAAACCTCGACCTATAGGTTACGATGAGGCTAAAATCTGCGCTTACCACCGCACACTTGTGGGGCATGACATGAGGGATACAAAGCATTGAAAACCATACTTCGTCCATCACCTCTCTCAGATAGAAAAGTTAAGAAAGACAACTTATGAAGAGAGAGACCTTTAGCTTCAATTCCCTCTCCTATACCACCTGTCCCCGCCTCACCAAGATCTATCATTATTACAGCCCCACCTCTCGAAAACCATGACCTATCCCTACCATCTTCCTCCTCTCGTATTCACGAGATCAATATGATTAGTGTTCTTTACTCGAGGCGAGAAAAACAATGGGAAAGCGAAAGAAAACACGCCTGCGACATCTCTTTCTCCGTCCACCATCCCGATTGCACCACCACCTAAAGTGGTTATTCGCGGACCCACCTATCCCGTCTCTAATGGCATTGCCCATCGAACTATGATCAAACAGCTTCACCAATCGCCTGTAAAAATGACATTGTATGATCTCATTCGACTTCGAATCTCATCGACAAACTCTCGTTGAGATCCTTCAGGATAGAGGTTTTACCTAATGAAACCTTGCCTGTTACCTCTATTCTAACACCCAATCATGTTGCTTCGCTCACCAAACAATCTATCTCCCCAACCACTTCATCCTCTCAGTGCAAGAAACCGTTCTTGTCGGTTTCTCAAGATGAAATTATCGACTTTGGTGCCGAAGATCCCCACTGCTCTTTTCATCTCGGCGTACGTTCGGGATATTCGGTGTACGTCGTGTTGATGATTGGGGGCGCTTGCTAAATATCATCTCTTCAAAAGCCTTCCAACAAATGAATATCCCTTCTAGTTGCATGTGTGCCAACCCCATCATGTTGCGATCATTCAATGATGCTATTACTTCTACTTTAGGCACCGTGATCCTTAACATTCGTGTAGGACCACGTACTTTACCCGAACTCTTCTATGTCCTTGAGGGAGAGTTCCAATACAACATGTTGTTAGGCCGCCCTTGGATCCGGGCTATGGGATGCGTTCCCTCCACCTTACATAGATGCATAAAATTTGAGTACGAGGGGAAGTCCTACACCGTAAAAGCTGATCCTCCCCCCTTCAAAACTTGCAATATGTTATATCGCCCTAATGATGTGCTTGTACCAGTCAAGACACCCATTCATCCAACCCAGCCATCCACTTCCGATGCACCTACACCTTCAACTAATGAAACCGCCGTTATAAATATTACTTCCTTTCCCGCAGATAACATCCCAACCTCCGACCCCTTAGTAGATGTTTTTCAACGCCTTACGCTGGGGGAGTACCGCCTATATAACGTTAGTTCTTTCCATACCCCACAGGAGTATGGACAGTTACATGCACATCCCACCTACGACCGTCGCGTGGGGGAGGTAATCTCTTACGGACCACCCCATTGCCGCACTAACCTAATGTATGGGGGTGTTGACGCATCCTCCATTACCCCTGAACCTCCTCTTGGTGTGGTTCCCTTCCAATCCGATTTTCAATATTTGACAAATCGTCGTTTCGCCCTCACCTTCTTGACTCACTGTGCTTGGAAAGGCTTTGGTTTTGGTCTTTACGAACAAGGCCGACATACACTCATTCCCGTGACTACACGCAAACACAATGATCGCAGTGGTCTCGGTTTTCCTGAAACACCTACACAGGAGACACCTCGTGTCAGCTGTATCCTGGAAGAAGACGACGTCACCCCTACCAAACCATCATCACCCACTTTTCATCATTACCCACAGAATCGATAGACCCTGAATTTATCCCTCCTAACTTTTTTTTTTCATAAATGCTATCTTCATAGGTCCTCTCACTTATCAACGTGATAATGAGGATCCATCTTCTCTTCCCCTTCTGTATCCAGACATGATCAAAGAGGATTCGCCTTCGATTAATGTTGTTGAGTGCCAGGATGACGACTCCATCCTCACTTACCTTGGGGCGACGACTCCTATATTCAACGCGCCTTACCGTCTGAAACTCAAACCATGTTGAATGAGTCGACTATAGAAATCAACATCCACACAGAGGAGGATCCTCACATTGTGAAGATCGGACAATCCCTTAACACATCAGAACAAGCCACCTTTACTACCTTTCTCCGTACCCGCAACCAAGCTTTCGCTTGGTCCTATGCTGACATGCCAGGAATTGATCCTACCATTGCTGTCCATAACATCACCCTAAACCCCGATTCCAAACCAGTCAAATAAAAACTGAGAAAGATGCATCCACGCATCGCCCTCTTGGTCAAAGAAGAGCTTCAACGACTTCTTTTTGTTTCCTTCATCTTGCTATTACTATCCTCAATGGACTTCTAACATCGTGCACACACTAAAGCGACGGGGGACTTCGGATATGCACGGATTTCCGAGACCTTAACCTCGCTTGCCCCAAGGATGACTTCCCCCTCCCAAGTATTGATCAACTTGTTGATCTCACTGCGGGTCATGAAATGCTTTCTCTCATGGATGGCTTTTTGGGATACAATCAAATTTTGGTAGCCCGCCCATCAACATAAAACCCTTTCATAACTCCTTGGGAACCTTCTGTTATCATGTCATGCCATTTGGCCTTAAGAATCTTTGGTGCTACCTATCGGCGGCTATGACTTACATTTTCATGACATTATGCACACTATCCTTGAGGATTATGTCGATGATCTTCTTGGCAAATCTAAACATCGCAGTGAACATCTCGATGTTTTAACCATTATTTTCGATCGCCTGTTGCAATATTCGGTCTAGCTTTAACCAAAGAAATGTGTCTTTGGTGTTCTTTCGGGAAAACTTCTTGGCTTTATCGTCTCTTTGCGTGGCATTGAGGTCGATCCATCTAAAGTCAAAGCTATCCTAGAAATGCCCCCACCCAAAAACCTCAAACAATTGCGTAGTTTGCAGGGTAAACTTCAATCCATCTGGCGTTTCATCTCCCAACTCTCGGATCGATATCACCCTTTTCATCACCTTCTTAAAAAGGACATTGCCTTTGATGGAGTGAAGAGTGTCACCAAGCCTTTGAAGCTCTCAAATCCTATCTCTGGCAAACCACCCGTGCTTATTCCACCTCGGGATGATCGGCCCTTCTACCTTTACCTTTCTCGCCATTGCCCACCATGCTTATAGGAGCTATGCTTGCACATCGAGACTCGGCACGTCGAGAACAAGCCGTTTATTATATAAGTCGTACTCTCATGGATTACGAGACTAGATATACACATGTAGAAAAATTGTGCCTAGCCCTATCATTCGTAGCCACCAAACTCCGACATTACCTCCTGAATCACAAAACTTTTGTCATCACCAACACGGACCCCATTCATTATATGTATGCCAAACCACATCTAAACCAACGCATCGCTTGATGGCTTATCCTCCTCGCCGACTTCGACCTTGAGTTTGTACAACAGAAGTCAATCAAAGGACAAACTATTGCAGACCAACTTGCGGAGGCCCCTTTACCTGGGGAACAATTCACCAATTTTAATTTCCCTGACGAACTCATCGCCACTCTTTCACTCAGGGAAAAGTCGTATCAAATGACCCTCTTCTTCGATGGATCTAAATGCCAGCGCGGCAGAGGAGCCGGCGTTGTTCTCATCCCTCTTGACGCTGAACCTATGCCTCTTTCATTCCGGCTTGATTTCCCTGCACTAATAATACAAAGTGAATACGAGGCCCTTGTTTTGGGTCTCCGTGTTGCGTTACACTTAGGTGTCAAATCCATTAATATTTTCGGCGACTCTCAATTGGTAGTCAATCAAGTTATGGGCATCTACCAATGTAAAAATGAGGAACTTCAAAAGTACAAACATTACGTGGATTCACTTTTGACCTCATTTACTCGTTATTCTATCCAGACCATTCCCCGCTCCACTAACAAATTTGCGGATTCTATGGCTTGCTTAGCCTTGTAAATTCCTACCTCACCAACTGACTCTGACATATTCGTCTTGGTCCAACAACTTTTACCCCATCCTACTCAGCCCCGGTAGTTTGTATGATAAATACTGTGTCTACTAATTCGCAGGATACCTAGGACCACCAATTTCACGACTACCTTACAACCTCTGTTCTCCCACCTGACCTTACTAGTAACGGCAAACGTGCTTTTCTTAAAAGTGTTTCTCATTATGTTGTCATGGGGGGACTCCTCTATAAATGTGGCTTTGATGGCATCCTTCTTCGGTGTCTAACCGGCGCGGAGGTCACCTATACCATCCAACAAATCCACGATGGGATTTGTGGTGGACATTTTAGTGGCCTTGCCGTGGCTAAACGAATCCTTCGCCTAGGTTATTATTGGCCTACTCTTATAATGACTCTATGAATATGTTAAGCGTTGTGTTATGTGTCAACAACATGCCAACCTTCAACATACTCCTAGCCATCCGCTACAGGTCGCACGAGATCTTTGGCCTTTCTCACAATGGGGTTTAGACCTTATTGGTGAGATTCACCCGACCTCTTCACAACGTCACCGTTGGATAATCACAGCAACCGAATATTACACAAAATGGGTGGAGGCCATTCCACTCATTTCAATCAAAAAAGAAAAAATTGTCGAATTCGTTAACCATCACATTATCTCATCGTTTTAGTATTCCCCATCGCCTAATAACGGATAATGGTAAATCTTTAAAAATAAGTTGTTCTGAAGACCTTTGTGACAACTTTGGTATCAAACTTAGTTTCTCATCACCTTACTATCCATGCGAGCCAATGGTCGGTGAATCTTCTAATAAAACCCTAACCAAAATCCTCATGAAAGTTGTCAATGAGTCCTAAGAAACTGGCATGATCACATTCCCTTTGCCCTTTGGGCTTATCGTACTAGCATTCGTACTGCACTAATGCCACACCATTTTCTTTGGTATATGGTACCGAGGTTGTCTTGCCTCTCGAAGTACAAATACCCTCCCTCGAATATCTCTTCAGGATATTCTCACCAACGATGATTTCCGCCAAGAACGGTTAGCCCAATTAGAACTTCTTGACGAGCGTCGTCTTACGGCTCTTGATCACCTTCAAATCTACCAAAAACGCATCAAGCGTGCTTATGATAAACACTTCATGAGCGTACTTTTCGAGTTAGCGATCTTGTCCTCAAAGAGAATCAACATGTAACCAAACTAGAAAAAGAGTAAACGTGGAAAATTTGCTCCTAATTGGATTGGGCCTTACATTATCACTCACACTTATGGATCGTGGCACTTATCGTTTAGCTTCGCTTAATGGTAAACTGAGCTCAGCCCCTTAATGCCTTGCATCTTCGACCATTCTACTGTTGAAATTAGTGTTATATCACTGCTTATCTACCTTACGCTCATCCCTTGAGCTCATTTACCACCGCATACACTTTGTTTCTTACATCTCAAAATCCAATCAAGCTCACATGGTTTGATTATCACCTCCCCTTAAAAGATGCCTTCCCCTTTTTAGTCTAGTCCATGACTTCAAAGTATCAAAATGACACATTCTTAATTACACACTTATGGGATTTTCTTGAGTCAAACTTCTTACAAAAAACTAGATGCTTCATGCCCAACGGACATCTAGACCTCTAACTTATACAATAGACTGCTCCCTTGAAGGACAGCTATATGCCAAACTATTGCTCTTATTATAAATAGATTGCTCTCCAGAAGAGACAGCTATACATAAACACTTGCATCTCTAACTATATAAATAGACTGCTCCCTTGAAGGACAGCTATACACAGTTAGCCTTTATTAGAAGCTTCTCGCATTGATCAGCTTCGTGAAGACCTCAAGAACAACAAACTACGTATCCCATGTAGACTTCCCGCATCGATCAGTCTATATCCAGAAAAATAAAAATAAAAGCAGTACTTCAAAGCACTTTTGAGTCATGGACTTGTCTATTTAGGTTTGGTTTTCTTTTGTCAGAATCATCATCTTATAATAAGTTCTCTGCACCCTCGCCCACATCAACCACCTCACCTCACCATTTGTCAAAACAACAAAACTCAAGGGACGTGACGTATATCCGATATATTGTGATTATACCACTCTTTTCACCTATCGACTTCTCGCCTATGCAAGGTACCTAGGGATTCAAGCTCATCCTACATTAATATGTGGTTTGTTTAGCTCTTCTCAATTACGGGACACTCTTGCCTCTTTTGCTCGGCTCTAGGATTGTGTGTTGACCTTAATCAGGACATGATTCCCTACTACTTGGGTATGCTAACTTTCGCTTCACCCATACCTACACCAACAACATTACCCTACCAACATCAAATTTTTACCAACCAACAAAATTACCTAACCACAACCAAATTGCCTGAATTCACCTCTCCCTGATCCTAAGGGAGAACTACATCGGTCTGAGGCCCCTCCTTGCTTTGTGCAATGGGCTATGTAGGCAGCACTTAGGAGACATGGGGTCTCCCAAGGTTAGCTCGACCATCCCCTACCATACCCTCTCATGTGTTGTCAATATAAATATTTTTTGTGTATTTCTATTTGCCAACATTCATCTTTATCCTTTTTCAAAACAAACAAAAACAACATTTAAAACACAACCATTCTTATTATTATCATCACTCAAAAAGACATACATCTTTAGTTTTATTTTAGATGTTAACCAAATACATCTTCTCTATCATCGACTCGCAGGTCGGCATCCTTATTTATTCTTATATTCCTATAAAATTCACTTAGACTCTTGCACCTCCTCCCGAATCAGGTGGTGATCGTGATCGTCGATGCCCCTCAGTTGGCCTCTCCATCCTCAAAGGTGCCACTGCCATTGGTTCCTCCCATTGATCCGCCAACATCTCCTGTAACATACAAATATGTCCTCTCGCGTGAAGGAATCTTGCCTCCAGTCTCTCCACTCGTAACTGTGAAGCCTCTAACAATCCCATTGTCTCATTCACCTGTGTTTGAAGCTGGCGAGCCAAATCCTGTAGACGATCTCTCTCCGCTGTAATCACAGCTATGTCAGGGCACTCACGTGCACCTCGCAGCTCTGCTACCCACCATACTCTATAGGCCTCCGTCGTTCCCGCATCCATAACCCTACGATCGGCTGCTATCTCTTCTGGCCCTTCTGGAGGTGTCGGCCGGGGAGGTGAGAATGCTGCCTCGGCGTCGATCCTCATGTATGGTCTATATGTCATAGGAATATCCTGAACGAACCCAAATTGTCACCGCACGCGATCTAGAGGAATCCTCTCGTACTCACCCGGCCTATGCCCTGCGATCCACCTCAATCGCTCTACACCCCTCAACTCCTTAGCTATGTGCTCTGTCACCATATAGTTCCCGTACGGCCTCCAACAAATATCCGCAATGTCACCATCTCCCATACCTATCTATAATACTCGATGTCATCTATCACGGCCTGGGATCTCGCTTCTTGTTCTATCTGGACCCATCGTCTGAATCCCAACCTTTGCACTCCTGTCTCTCCCGACTCAATGGGTCGGCCTATTGGACGCACACAAACAATATGCTCATAGGCCCAACAATGTAATAAGTACGAACAATCTAGTGTCGTCCTGTGTTTTCACTTGCATGCCCATAAACCCCTATATAACTCTGCCAGATATGCGGGTGCCCATGCGAATGTCACACTCATTTCTATCATTTCCCAAATAACACCCATCAATGCTTTGGGAAATCTTCCACCTTCCGCCCTCGGCAATGCATAATACCCCACTGCTATCATTAATAGCACGGCCAACCTTGTTTCCTCAGGGTGTGTTGCATACATTGTACCATACGTAAATGATAAACCTCGTTGTGTCAAATCTCGTGCAGCTGACCCAAATACTCATGTTATCGTTGCCCGCCCCACGCTGCAGGCAACGCCCGATCTCTTGTTTTCCTATCATTGGGAGTCTCAAAATACGGAACACATCTTCCAAAGTCACTGTCATCTCCCCTGTTGGTAGATAGAAGGTATTCTTTTCTGGATTCCATCTCTCAATCAACACCTGCAACATAGCATGGTTACGCGATTCTTGAATAATAGCGGATTCCACTTAACCCCAACCGATTTATCAATGCCCATTCACCGGTGTTACATCCGCTTCGGATTCGTGGCAACAACGTTGCACATATCATTCATCCTTAACCTTGCTTCTGCCTGCATACATCAAAACGACACATAATTATTCAAAAGAACAAATCTCTACGGGTTTTTTCTCAAAATCTGGAAACCCTTACAGTAACCGATAGCGGTTATGCATAACCGATACCGGTTGGCTAACCGATACCGGTTACTTATAAACGATACCGGTCACTGTCAAAATATACCTACCCTGCTTCAAACATACACCTTCGATATTTATGAAGCCCGTTTACTCCTATTTCTACCTAAAAACATACAGGCCCACCCTGTTTACCTGCCCCGTAGCACTCATACCATCCCCAACCCTTGCTATCACGTTTTCTTTCTCATATCTAACCACTTACACTTCTCTCATCCTATTCAGAAAACATGCAAAAATCAAATTACAACCAAACCGTTTACCTCTTGGGTTGCAGCAGCTTGAGGTGGCACTCGTCTTCCCTCTCATCCCTGCCTGCTGGATGCTTCTCCTTGTTCTGCCATGATCACCACCCTCTTGAAATATAACTTATCTTTCGCCTTCCGAATCTCGGCCACGCTCACTTCACTGCTCTTTTCTCCTTCTCACTCAAATCTCTCATGCAATTACCTGTAGCAGCTTGTCAAGCAAATCGCGTTATTCGCATATTTAACGTGTTTCATGACTCTAAAAATAAGATTGCTAAAAATAAGAACTTAAGTTGCAACCCACCAGCTTCTATTTTTAGGAAAATCATTCTTGAATCACCGATATCGGTTACGTAACGATACTGGTCATATAGTTACCGACATCGATTACATAACCGATATCGGTCACGCCTAACCCGTTGTTTAAACCTAAGCCTTTTCTTCATTTTTTTACAATTTTTTGTGGCGCCCGTCCCTTTTTCCTGCATGCACAACACTATTATCCATATTTTTCATTAAATCCACATCTCATTACAATTTCATCACCATCATCTATCTACATTACAAAAACACACAAGCCATCAATAAACGATATCAAAAACCATCAATTTATACACCATTTGGATCCAACTTAACAGCTACATACATTCAATGTCACAAAGCCAAAACATACAACATTTCATACTATAACATGTCAATTAAACTCATCATTTATATCTATATACATCCCATCAACAAAAGACATCAACATCATTAATATATAACACCAGGTGAATCAATCACATATCACAAACCATCGACAAAACATTTAACGCATTTTACGCACAGCATGTGGGTCAAATCATCATATCTATATATATACAAAGTTTCAAATATACAATGTGCCCCGTGATCGGGGTCTCGTAATCTCATAATATAACAAAGCCGCACGCAGCCACATAATCGTCCATAGTCTCGGCTCGGCTCATGAGGCCGGTCTCTCTGTCAAAAACATACTCGGCTCGTAGGCTGTATCAATCAGACTGTACTCGGCTCGCAGGCCAGTATATACAATAAATAAATGAATGAATAAATGAATAAATAGGCACGCAGGCCTCTATCAACACAACCGGCCGTTGCAGGCCGGTGCCCATGTCCAATATACAAAATATGCAGGGACCCCTCAGCTCTCTCCACCTCCCTTTGCTTGTCACTCTTGGTCCCTATCCTACCTCTCGCCTCCTGCCTGTGACGGACGGACCCACCCGGTGGTGTGGTCGCACCTCCTGAGACCTCGGCTCCGAGAGGTCTCGCTCTATGTGCCGCATAGGGCGAGAATCGCCCCGGTACCATCAAGAATATCTGATAGTATCGGGCCTCCGCTCTAGCCTCCATGTAACGCTCTCGAGCCACCGTAGGTCTTGGGTGAGTCCCCTAACACCTACTACCCGCACTACCCCACATACTGTGCTTTGTGTCTTTGTTGCTGGTGGTGCTCATGGGTCCGTGGTGGTACCTGTACTGTACATGCACGTGCTCGGGCCGTGGCTGCCGTCATTCTTTGTGGTGGTGCTGTGCTCGTACAGGGTTGTGGCTGTGTGCATTGGTGGTGGTGGTGCTGTGCTGTACTCCGAGCTCGGGCTAGTTACCCTGTAAAACACCTATTCGTGCTCGTGCCGCATGAAAGCCGCCCTCGTAATAACTATACTCGCCTCTCGAGCCGATCCTCTCGCTCTAATGACCCATAAAGTCTGGCTGCAGCAGCTGTGGCTTATCCTCGGTCACTATGACTTATACCCCAAAACCCTTTTGCTCGCCTATTTGCCACATAATGACCCCAATCCACTGGTTTATCCCTATAACTCAACCTGAACGTATCAGCGACCCGATGTAGAATCAACAAACAACGTGACGCTTTATTATTGATAGTTTAGTTTCTATTGCTTTGTAACGAGATACCTAAATCGTGATTTTGCAATAGCTTTCTATATTATCATTTGTGTTGAATCATATTAAAAGGGGAACTGACCACCTTCGAAAGGAAGTTTTTATATTTCCTGGGCCTAAGGCAGATCCCTCATTTGTTGTCTAATTAAAATCTTGTGGTCTTGTATTCTTACTTGTAGGTAGTCCTTCCAAGACAAAAAGGAGTTCTTCGCAGTCGATCTGATCTTTCTCTACGGTATGCGCACACCATCTCAACATTCAACAGGTATTCCTCCTAGCCCTAACCCTTATCTGTTTCTCAAAGGAATGATAGGATAGAAGCAAGTCTATTCTCAGCAGAGAAACATTCTCGTGCGAAACACCACTAGTTCACAAACTTCCAAAAGGGTTAAGAAAGAACTTTCCCAAGTTTTATGGAGATGGAAAGTGATGACCTGATGACCATACTATAGCTTTTCATCACATCTTGTGAAATTATTAGAGTTTGACACAAAGATGTTGTAGTGCGGTTATTTGTGGAAACATTACAAGATGTCATTGTGTATTGGTTTTACTACTTGCCATCACACTCAATTGTCAATTGGTAGTGTGTGAAAATCAATTTTGAATCAAGATTCAAGAACCGTAAGAGTCCATGAGAGATTTTGTGGCAAAATTCAATAAGTTGATAAAAAAGATTCTTAGTGATGTTCATCCTCTCGGATAATCAGAAAAGGTTCTTCGTGAATGCCCAATTTCCTAAAGTTAGTTTCTTTCTACAGAGAGTTCAACCAAACAATTTGGACAATGCCCAAAAACTTGCCATTGGAGTGGAATATGACTTGATCATGTTAAGAAAGATCAAGAATAAGTCAATGAACGATAAGGCCCAAAGTTCTAAAGATGAGAGAGCAGATCCGTTGCTACAAAATTTGGTCAATGATTTGACAATATTGAAGAAGGAAGTTGCTCAACGAGCAACAAACCGTAACTAGAATAGGAATCAGATTAAAGGAGCACCCTCGAAGGCTTGCCTTGGAAGCTCCACCAATTAATGCAACATGTGGAACTAGTGAAGATGAGAGAGAATAAATTACTAAATCAAGTTGAAGATGAATGTGCTAGGATTAGATATTTTAAATACTCGCCGAATGAATATTTTGAAGAATCCATGCGAGCTACACTTGTGCAAAGTATTCACTTGATCATAAATGCGAAAGAAGCCTCTTCGTCCGCTATCCAAGCTAAGAAATTGGATCTCAAATGGTAACTCTACGAAAAAAAAAACAAAAATAGGATCATCCATAATCGCTTCCATGGGATCAGCCAAGAAGAATCCCAAGATCACCTCAGTCAAGAATACTTCTACCTCTTTGGGTAAGTTTCATTCATCTCCTCTTAACAAACTAGTTTATGCTTTTGTTGATCCTAAGAATGCAAATTCCACTCATGTCAAGACTGCCGTAATCCCTTATGTGCCTAAAATTATTCCACCCTTTGACATCATTGACCATTACAACAAAACCAAGATTCAAAGTTATGATTACAAGTACTTGAAAACCCATCCCAAGCAATTTGATAGGATAGTCCAGGTTTATTAAAGAAAATAGTTCAATTTCATGTTCGAAATGCCACTTTGCCAAAGAACCACCTCTAGCTCCTCATAGCACTCCTTGGACTTGTCTCACTTCCATACCCTCCACCTCTGGGAAGATAAAACCTTTCTATATACCCTTGTTGGTCAATGCATACAAACTAAATAATTACATCATTGACTTGGTGCTTCAAATGTCATGCTTGTAAAAGTTACTAAAGCTCTCGGTTTTCTCTCACTCCTACTAATGGCCATTGTTACTCCATGGAAACCAAATAAGTACCTCTTGTTGGCCGGTCAAGAATGCTCAAGTAGTATTTGCAAATTTTCTTAACAAGAAGATCATGATGAAAATTCTTGTAGTGGACATGCCAAGCCTCATATGGTATGTTACTAAGCTGAAGCTTCTCGTCGAGATGTTGGGGAAGTATACGATGGATTGGTAGCATGCCCTCATTCTGGTCAATGGAAAGATGAAGAAACTTCTTCCCATCGGAAAATGAAGTACACCATTCAAAGGCTTGATGACCCAAAGGTGGATATCTCGTTTTAAGATTCAAGGTCTTAACTTTTTCATAGTATTGGAATATTATATTGAGATTCCCATGTTGATGGATGAGTGTGTAAGTGTCACAAAGCCAATCAAACAAGATCCTCGACAATCGATGGACTTAGAAATTGAAAGTGTGTACTTCTCGCTAAAGTGAGCATGAATGCAGTCTCTCCACTAAGTGATGATGATGGCCACAGAGGTCTTGACTTGAAATAAAGCAATCCTGATGTGATGAACAATATGGGTCATGAATACAAAATTATGGCATACAACTTCTTATCACATGAGTTCAATGTTTTCAATCATGATCTCAATGTCCAATATGAAATTCCATTCTACGAGTATGTTTATGAATGCGAAACTTTATCTTTCCCATTAGGAGAGGATGACTCCCTTTAAAAAGAATGCATGAATGACAAGATGTTTGGGCCTCTTGAAGTTTAATCTACTCAATATGAGGATGAATTCATCATGGAAATGGATTCCCTAGTTCATGGTGTTTAAGATTGGGAAAATGATGATCTTGATATTTCAACCCCAACCTTGTGTTTGTTCCACATTCATGAAGATGGATACATTCTTAATGAAGAATGGATAAATGGAATGATGTTTGATTATCCCAAGGATGATTTCATCTAAAATGAGGACCCTCTCAACAAGGGATATATGAACAAGAACAATCTTAAATCTTTCAAGGTCATCTCCACTCAAGGAAAGGGTGTTTTTTTATGAAGGTAAATCTCAAGAATCAAAATGACTGAGATGGAGAAGAGGATGGTTTTCACTCTTCATACCCGACCTTGTACACATTTCCATTTCCAAAGAGTGAAGAAATATGCAATCACATCCTAGTGAGCAACATATCAAGAAAGATCCAGGGTGTGTGAAAGAATACTACTTGGAACAAATAAGAAATGTGGAGCATCAAGAGGCTCGTGATAGTGTTGAAACTCCCAAAACATCTGCCAAGAATCAACTAATGAAAATTGTGGTCATGAAGCAAATAGAAAATGAAGAAAATTTTTATATCAAATGTCATAGGCCTCAATATGAAAATAACTAGCCTAGTATGATCAAGGCTCATTTTCATAACAGAGGAGGAACATTAACAATTGGAATGAACTTGGGAATCAATGAGCAAAAGGAAGTAAAATGCCTAAACAACAAAGGAAATGGACTACTAAGTGAACCCTTAATTGTAAGGAAAATCATGCAAGCTTTCTCAAGAAATTGAGGAAGGAGTCATATTTCAATGAGCCCGTCAATGGGTTTGAGGAGAAAAGGCATTCAACAATACCCATATACGAGTAAGCATTCAATTGGATTTGGTGCTATAGTGAAAGTGGGTTGTTCCCCACATGTAACATAGGTGATTTAGGATGTCTTTCCTCATTCTGTGGTGTGTTTCCCTTTCTATTATGTGTTTGTTTTGGTGTTCTTGTTTTTGTAGCTTGTTTTTATTATTGGTGTGTTAAATGACTTTATTGCCTAATGTACAAAACATTGATCTATTAAGCCTAAGTTGAGATTATGGAGTTCCTTCTTACCTAATTATCACTTCATGTCAAACCAAGTAAAGTCCCCAAGCATGAGTGAGTTATTGGCATATTAAATTTCATTGCAATTTATATGGCAACCGTTAGTTCCTCAAACTTGCACCTGTGTCTCGGATCTAGAAGAACCGAGTTGTTGAGTTAACAATGTGATTGTCTCCAAGTTGTGGGACCTTGCGCACTTGATATAGACCTCCGAAGAAGGCTAGTTCCTCTACCTATTTCTACTACTACTATTACTCCTAATGTTGAAAGGGAAATTTAAGCTAATAATGCCAAGGGACCAGGGATAGGAGGATAACATAAATGGAAAACTAAACTAAGGAAGGTGATAACACCAAAAAAGTGGGATGAACACTATCTGTTCTGAGTGAAAACAAAGGAGAAAACATGAAGGGAAGCTAGGCACGCGTAGCACAAACTAGGACACATTCACACGATCGATTTCATGAGACACAATAAGAAAATAGAGCTACAAGAGATTTAAAATGACAAATCAATCACACAATGTGAAAGGAAGGCAAGAAATAAGAATACAAACACGTCAAGGCCCGCTGAAATTTGAATTTGAATATCTTGCACTTTGTACATGACATCAACAACTTTCAAATGGGATTGGGCGTGCATGTGTCGAGCTCGGAACATAAGTTATAGTTTTCAAACATCTACAGGTCACTCGATACGCAATGACACTTGGCACGCGTTGATTGATTTGAAGGACCACCAATTGTGTAACCACTTTGTCATTTCTTGCCACATGTCAATCAATGATTTGTCTTGAGGATTTGGTGCCCAATGAAGCATGCTTTGATCGGTTGTGTATAACACACTCAATGTTTGACATATGCCACATGGCTCGGAAGGGCGGAAAAGAGGTGCAAAGGCATACACGTGGAAGATGAGGGCATGAAAGGAAAATTGAGGAAGGGCGCACATAAAGGTGACACACGCAGGAGAAATGGGATGAATACTTGAGGGAGAAACACATGGAAAAGGTGCAATCATTATATAATAATGTGTAGGGGTGTGCGAGAGTGCTAGGGACTTAACTGTTTTTGGGAAGCAAGTCAAGGACACACGCACATGGGTAAATGGAACAAAGAAAAAAAGGAAAAGGAAAAGATGGAAGGCGGAGAATAGAAGTAGAGTGCGCGTGAGGCGTGAGGAATTTCTACCAAGGAAATGTTCCAAGGAAAAATGAGGTGCATGTAACTTGCAATGTAGAACCTTGAGAGCTGAATGGGATGCAAGTTGTCCAAATAACTAGGGGAGTTATTTGGATAACAACAACCCCATTGAATTTTTTTCCCTATCTTGTCAAATTGATCCAAGTAGCCAAAATTGTTAAAGTTGTCGAAACTTCCCGCTTTCAAAGATCAACTTTTGGGAGAGCTTTGGGAGCCTTAGAGCATTTTAGAAGGCCTGGTTACATTCATCAAAAGGGTGTCAAAGTATTCTCTGCGATGGTGTGACTTAATAATCATCTTGGTGACTTTTGTATAGTGTTGGGAAAGATTCCATCATGGGCACTTTTTGAGAAAAATGAGTGTGTATGCTTCATTGAAGATTCAACTTCGACAAGGGGTTCAAAGAGGCTCACGAAGTGTTAGGAGATTATATCCCAAGCATTTGAAATATAATGGAGCCTACTTTGTGATGGAATAAGTTTGGTAAAAATTTGGAAGCATCGAAAAATTTGAAACCTTTCGGACACTAATTGATGTAGCATCTTTGCACTATATTCTTGCACAAAAGATTACGGGCACCTCTATTAGATTTGTAAGATTGTATTTTAAATTCTCCTCGTGACCCATGATTATTTTCAGCCCAAACTTGTTGGAAACTACTTTTGTACTTCTACTCACCGGCGCACTATATGAGGCAAAAGAGAGGGTACAAGAAAAAAATTGCGAAGATCACATCATCGGGTATTCCAAATGTTCTCATTGGATTAAATGACCCCTTTACATGCAAATTAATTTATTGGATGACCAAAATCCATGAAAATTTGATCCTGGGGCAAAGAAAGCAATTTTGGAAGTCTGTCAGGGGTCCAAATCAAGTTTTGGAGCATGCACTTAACTACTTGGGCGCACCTTTAGTGCAATTTTCGGGTGCAATTACACCTAAAAATGCACCTCACTCTCATTGGTCCATTTCATAACTCAAAAACCATAAGGTGGATGGCTAAAAAGTGCACTTTATGGCTTAAGTGGCTGTTTTAAGTGATGGTGGGTCTCATAACTTCCTCCAAGAGAACATTTTAACTCCCTTTGCACCTTAGGTGCAATTTCAACCCAAAAGTGTGTCATGGTGTGATTGGTCAATTTCCCCCATGTACATGCATGCCATGTAAGTCAAAAACATGTAAAAAGGCCTGGTGGGCATGATGTGTATACATGTCTCTCACTCATCTAAGAGCATGGTGCCCCTAAACTCGACCATGCACCTTAGGTGTATTTTGAGGTGCAATTGCACCAAAAAAAACACCCAAGTGCAATAGAACACCAAATCTCCACTTTTCCACTTTCCCCCTCCTTCCATTTCACTACTATGGGCTTCCTCCACTGCAACTTCTAACATGAAAGTGCATTCATTCTTGCTTCCGCATCACATAAAATAAAAACATATGAAAAAATTAAAGAGCTAAATCCATTAAAGATGCTACCTCAATCTTGTTTCCTTCGTGTCTCTTAGCCCTCCATTCCGTTTGCCACCAAATTTAAACCATAGGGTCCTTGCATGAACAACTTAAAGATGATCTAATACTCACACCACATGAAAAATAGTTCAAAAATATATGGATGACTATTTTTTTTGACAATTTGGGCCATGACACTCCAACAAAATCAAGATTTACAAGCCAAAATTATCTCAAACCCCATGAAGGAATCATTTGAAACTTGGAGGACTCACTCCTATGATCAAATGAATTTTTTTAAACCACCATTCATCATATAAAGTGGAATATATCAAAATATACAAGAAAAACTCTCCTACAACTCCAAAACCCCTTCAAAACCCCACACCCTTGAAAAATTGATCTGGCTCATTCTCTCAAACCCTAAGAGAATCCCTTGAAATTTGGAGCATCCATTCCTCTCCCCAAGAGATTATAAAAGATCCTAATATTGGATGAAATAGATAATAATTTATTTTGGAATGATTAGAATTTTGTTTTCCTTACCTCTCATTTACACCATTTACTAAGCTTTCCTCCTAATCGAACCCATTTTCAAATTTCCCACCGATTCCAACGAGATAATATAACCAAATTTGGGTCACTTGTTTTTATTGATATTAGATTTACAATGAATCAAGTTGCATCCAAGTTGGATTTGATTTTCTAAAATTTTACTCGAATTACAAAATCAAGCACTGTAGCACCAAATTGCACTCAAATTTATAGGTTTCGGAAACAAGCTTGATTGTGGAATCCATTTTCACATGCACCATACTGTTCTCATCACTTTCTAAGGTTGGTGGGATCATAAAAATGTGATATGAAGCTTCATAACTCCAGTTATAGGCCCGTTTCAATATTAGTAGAGCACGTGGATTTTGATTATCTAAAGCAAAAAGTAAATATGGAAAACTCATTTGTGGATTTCTTAGCATATGTGGGAGGATTTTTGATCACAAAACACTCAATTAGATTATTCAAAATATTTTATAATGGGAAACACGATGGAGATCATTGTTATGTCTCCGTCGAGGATTCTCTCAAAGTAAATGGTCACCTGTTCCAAATCACATGGTTATTTTTAACCTTTGCATCATATTGTGACCAAGTCTCGGAGCTTGCCTCATAATAGTGAGGGGGGAAATTCATGCTTGAAAATGATTACAAGTTGATTTGTAACATAGGCGATGGCGAACCCACTTGATTCCCAAATTTGGTCTCAAAGTATTTTGGTACCAGAGGACATTTTTCTTCATCTCATGCATGGTGTTTGATCATAACGTGAATGGCATTGCATTCAACCTCTACCTCTTACCTTCACTCATATTAGAGTTTGAAGGTTTTGGACCTCACACTTCATATTTCATTGTGTTCTTAGGTGGAAATGTCATCATGTTTGCATTGTGTGGGCAACTGTCTCAAGTTCTCATCATGTACAAGAGGGTCAAGAAATCATGATAGAGTTTTAGGGGTTAGAGTACTTCATCGGGAGCATAATTTAAGAGGTCATCAAGATAAGGAGTGGATATCCTTCATGGTCGAAGCTTCTTCATCCTTCTTCATTTGAGGTTGGAGCTTCCTCTCTCTCTCTCTCTATTCTTCTCTCTTTCTCTCTTTGTAATTCTATTTCTTCCTTGAGAAGAAAGTTTGTAAAAAGTGACTTAAGTCACTTAATGTTCTATTTCTTCATTGAGGATTACACTTTAAGTTGAAAAGTCACATGGGAATGTGAAGATCCACTAGACTTGGCTATATATTGTAATGCCCTCTCTTTTCCAAAGGGTTGCAATTGTTGATTGAATGTATGTTGTTGAGATTACCACTTCTACATCAAGCAATAAAGTTGCAATTCTTCTATTCTTTGTCAATGTTCCTCTACTCTCTTTACTTTCCAATTTTGTGAGCATTATGATCTTGTACAACCAAGAAGGAACTTTTTGTCCTTGATTGATAGATTTGTAGAACTTTATGTCTCTTGTTTATCGGTCTTGCTAATGGCTTACATTATTGTGTTATTCTAACTGAATGTGGAACTCCTCTGGTTAATGCTCGTGAAACTCTGTTAGTGCTTATTTACAAGATTAACCCCCAATTTCCTTATTTCTCTTACTCCCCTTTACCTCTCTTCACTACAAATTCATCTCTTGTACTCAATACAAGCACTTTTCCATAAGTTTAGTGGAGTGTTCCTATGTGATCCATGACCTATTGGCCACCCCACATCTTTAAGTTGTTTACATTCAATAATGGGAGCATCCCCATACATAAGATGGAGGGGCCTAGCCTGTGACCATTGGTGAAAACTCAATAATTTGCAATACGATAAATTATTTCACCAACACTCTTCTAAAGGAAAATCGGGACTGGGAACAAATAATAATTCAAGGTTCAACAGTAGAAAATGATCTTAAAAAAATAACAATGGACAAATTAATAATGGAAATAAGTTAGTTGTAATGTCTTGAAATGTACATGAAGAAAGGAGACCCATGCCCCCAATATTCATGAAATTGTAATCAAACAAAGTATCAAGGTGAAGGAGTGAAATACTTCATACCTCTTGTAATTGATATGAACTGAGTGAAATGGATCATAAAATGTTTGAAACTTGTACATACAGGTAAAAATATGAATTTGCTAAGAAAGTTGATCTGCAACTACCCCTAGGAAAAATATGTGGGAGGGCCAAGACTCGTATATACGATTCTCACCAAACTATAAGTTTTTAGACTTGTGCTTGATTTTCTATATTCCCATGTCTCAAGTTGTTTAAGAGTACATGTAGCATGTTTATACCTATATATTACCCCACATTTTTGCATGTGTCTATTATAGGTGTAGAATATACTCGTATTAATGTTCCCTCTTTTAAGCCATGCGATAAAAACCATATTGAGCACATGGTGTAAAATAATAGATGCGTGACCATGCACTAGAAGTTTGAGAAGTTACAGAAGAGTGTAGGATGTTGAAGAGTGGCCACCTTGAAGAACATGTACCTTCAAAAAGGAGGTTTTGTGTATTGTGGCAACCATGACGCTTAACAAGGGCAATAGTAACAACAAAAAAAAACACTAGAGACAATAACAACAATACTAATAAGGCATGTATAAGAAAACAAATGCAACAACAATGAATTCAAATTCAATACGATGTAAAATAGTGTCACACAAAAGGTGTAGAGCACATGTAAACATGATACATCTAATGTGCCACAAGACAATCAAGGCTCGTAGTCCTATAAATAAGAGTACATAAGATAGACATAGAGCCATAAACATGGGACACCTACGATGTCACAAGAAAAGCAAGGCACTCAGGCCACAATCAATGAAATAAGTAAGTAGCAACACACTCAAAAAACAAGTATGTATAAAAACTAAGAGTGTCAAAACACGACGAAATGATAAAATTGATATAGAAAGAGATATGTGAAACATGAGGTGTCGGTGACACACAAGACACATGTGTTAGTCTCATTATCGCAAAAGATAACATGTATATAATATATGTAATCAAGTGCAATGAGGAAGTATAAAGGAACTATAACTTAATAACATCACATGTGTGTAGTGTATGATAAATGCCCCCATATGTATAAGAAGTCTGGGTAAAGGGTCGGTCAACACCTATCATCGTGTATCACTTTACATGTGCCCTGCATCAAACTCAATATACCAAGGCAGACCTACTAAACATATGAAAGCATAAATGAATAACATATGACAAGAAGATAGATTATGTAAGTCACAAGTTGGAACTACATATCTAATATAAGCTATAGGACTAATGGTGTAGCACACCTCTCCCCTTTAAACACCTGATTTTTATTGTATGGTTTGGAGGTTTTCCCCTCGAAGTGGCTTGTTGGAAAACATAAGCACTGAGAGGGGACAGGTGAATCAATGTTTCTTCAAAATTTTGAAAACACTTTAAAAACTCAGCCAGTCATTAAATCTTGATAAAATTTTACCATGAGGGAACAAAGACATTCAAACATAAGAAAATAACAAGCAAGCACACATGAAGACAATGTTTAATGTGGGAAACCCTTAAAGGGAGAAAAACCCACTTGAAATCAATGCACTACGAGGACAATTTTCCTATAAAAGATTACAAGGATTTCAATTTTTTGAGCACCCACTCAACTTGAAGCACTAACTCCCAACAATTTATTCAAGCTCCCACTTGATAGCTTTTGCAAGCACCTACTTGCATGAAAGCACCAACTCCTTACTTTTCTAAGCACCCACTTAGAATTTAAAAGATTTTGATCACCTTCATCTAGTTGTTCTAATCCCAAATTCACCCCCCGACAAAATTGGTCAAGACAACTCTTGCACATAAGGAAATTATGAAGGAAACGACTCGCACTGCGAGCTCACATTTCGGGACGACAAACAAGGTTACAAGGAGACTCTACAATGGAATGACGAGGCCTGCGAAAGTTTAAATGACCTTGTGTGAGAAGAAAGAGAAGAAATGGCTTTGTCAAGTGAACCCATGCCTTAAATTCATTAAACAAGTTACAAATGGGCTTGGAAATGAAATAATAGGGTCGAAATGAAGGAGCGAGTGTCACGAGAGAAGCCGGGAGCAAGAAGAAGAAGAAGCGACAAAGATTCAAAGTCTTCGGGCTCAAAACAGTTCAGAAAGAGTCCAGAATCGACTAAGTATTGAAGAGCCAGCAGAGAGAGCCACGTGTGCTAGTGGTGCTTCTCCAAAGATGAATCCATAAAGGGAGGATCAAACAAGCCCCACATCTCCATGTGTCCCAGTGTCAAAGTGGGCCGTTAGGGATTTTTTTGAGTTTTGTGTTTCACGGAAGAGGGAAAAGATAAATTACGGACTCATGCCCAATTTTTCTCTAATATGGCTGCCACGTGTCCCATATAAAAAAGGGGAAGCCCAAATGAGTGCCAGTACCACTTCTGCCATTAACACGAATCCAACCTCTTGAACTACCGAGATCCGATTTGATTCGATCCATTGGGAACCAAAAGCGACATATTGTGGGTGGATTTGCAGAAGGCATTGATATTCAGTGGTTGAAATTTCAAAGTGGGATTCGATGCATATCTCGGGGTGGTTGAAATAGGATTCGACTTTTCCCTCTTCTCTCTCTTTTCTTTCTATATATACTTGTAACACTTCTCGTTTGAGAAGGAGAGACATTCTGGGCATAGAGAAACTCTGTCAAATTTATTTCTCGATGCCATTTTTGAGCAGAAAACCTTCTCCCACGTTTGGAAAATGTATGTGTGCCTCTATTCCATAAATGTAATGGTCTGTGCACCTTCTAGAGCAATAAAAACATTTTTTTGTGTTCTTCAACCCTTTGCATCATTTTGTTGATTCTCCGTGCCTCTCCCTTTTAGTCTTGGTTTTCTGTGCATGTATTTCACATTTACAGGTGCAAGATGTTGTGTTTCATGGAGTTTAATGGATGATTTGCAGATCTGGGCCATGTCACTTCTGTTTGACCTCCCTCATCTCCATTTTTTCTGTTTCTTTCTCCCTCAACAAAATATCTCACTTCCTTTGTTGGTGTATCACCACTTTAGTGTAGGCTTTATTTTTCCCTCTTTCTCTCTCTTTGGTTCCTTGGAATGGTTAGATTAGGTTAGATTTAGTTTGTCTGCACTGGAGTAGCTCCTAATAGTTAGTTTAGGAAGAGGAACCAACCTTATCTAGAGGATCATTCCCATTTACAAGTCCCACAGCTTGGGGAATGATCCAATTTTATGCAAATCACACCAAATGACCCTGCCTTAGAAAAGCATATCCATAACTCATTTGGGGGTGCTGTGATTTCACACTAACATTTTTGGCACACCCGGTGGGACAGGTCTGAAGCACCTTACCACTTCACTTCATCAGGTTCGATGTGCTCTCGGTGAAAATTTCAGCCTTTGGATGCACTTTCAAGCACATCTAGTGACTCCATCTGGTCAACAACCCATCCTCTGAGTTGCAGACCTTCTTTCCATCCATTTCCACCCATTATTTCTTCCATCTCCTTCATCTTCTCCCATCCCATGAGGTTTTGTAATCATGACTTCATTCCCTTCATGGAGCTCACACTTATAGCAATGCAATCCACCTCCAATGTATTTACCAACTCCTCTAGATCAACATTATGATCAGATCCAGAACCATTATGCTTACCCATATGAGCAATGTCAAAACCAGTTTGACTATGAAGCTTATCAAGGACAAGGGGACGCATATAATGGTGATAGTTATGCAGAGGATGCTGGTCTACTAGAGAAGATTCAAAAATGGAGGCTAGCATGGTGTAGTCCAGGGCCATAACACGAATGAAGGCATTCGAGATTGGTTACAGGGCACCTTGTCCATGGGAAGGCCCTTTTCCAAGACATTACAACCCTCAGGAGAAGCTAGACTTCATGATTGGAATGCTGCCCCAACTTGCACAATGGACTGAAGAGATAGAGGCCTATGAATTTGGTGTCGGTAGCCTTGTCAATGGGTAAATCCTACCCCATTATCTGGTAATTTTTTCTACTACCTCAAGTAACACCATCTCAATTTGAGCTTCAATTTCCAAGCTTCCCATTGAATACTACCCCAAGTGTGAAATCCATTTCTCCATCCCCTCATCTTCCATCCCATTTCAGTTCTTCTGCCCTTTTCCCTTCTAAACAGTCATCCCTTCCAAATAAACAACAAGTTCCACCTCCCTTCCCACCACAAACAATTGCAAAGATGGTTGAACCCCAACCTGCCACTCCTCTTGCTTTCCCAAGCCCATGTTGGGAAGAGACTCAAGAATCTAGTCAAGGAGAACAATAAGAAGAGGAGCCCAATAGAAAAAAATGACCGACAATCTGATGAGTTGGGCTACTAGATTTGGGCTACAAAGATCCCCTTGATGGCCAATCCAATAGAGGAGGTCAAAGTCAAAGAGCCAAATAGTGGTAGGCTGAGTTTGAATTTCGCAACAGAGGAGGAGAAACCATACGGTTTCGAGAGGTAACAAGTGCAGAGCAAGCCACATAAGAACCTTTAGTTCTTCCTCCCACTTCATCCCCTTCAAACTCTAATGTCGAAGAAGAGTTTGAGCTTTCAAACTTCATGTTTGAAGATGAGGGGAACCATGGTGAGAAAATTATAGATTCAAAGGACACCATGGAGGAGGTCGAACACATGCAGCAGGAAAACGAGGAGGCATATTATCTATCTAACTTGGAGGATTGTCTTGATGGAGAGGAGCTCGAGGAGATCACATCATTTTCTCCTCCATCATCCACCTTCCAAGAACATGAGTCTACTGCCACGAAGGAGAACATCCAAGGACAATAACTTGCATTCCATAATGGCCCTCTGGAACCAAGGTTGGAAGATCTTGATCTTCCATGTTCTTCAAAGGAGGAGGAAGAGAAAAGGTAGGAGGATGTCATCATCTCTCTCACACCATCCACCCAAGAAGGTCCATAAGAAGACTCCATTTTGGAGTTGAATTTCAGAGAAATGGGCACATCCAAAGGATCAAACCGTGCCCAATTAGGTACTTGGCTTCATTGGAGCCAAAGGAGAAACCAAAACTAGTCATGCCTACTTCAGGGCATGAGGATGAGCATCAAAGTACCAAGGGTCACCATCAATACCTCCAGGAGTCCAATGCAAGTCAGCTTGAGGAGGTATTTTCCATTAATGTTGATACCTTGATGATTTGGGTGGAGGACTGACTTATTGTCATTTTTTCACTCATACAAGCAGCTATATTTAGTGTCAAATCATTTGCATGGCTGCCCCTCTTGAGAAAGGGAAGTTACTTCTCTTTACCAGTTGCAGGATTTGTTTAACATTCTTCTCTCTAGTTAGTTTAGGATTAGGAGTATATTTTCTTTCATCAGAAAGAAGTGCTTATGCACACTCTGCATGTCTCATTTGAGGCATGTATGATTTGGTCTTTGTATATAAGTTTTGTCTGTTTTTCTCCAAGGGTGCATAAGGCCTAGGCTCTTCAATATTCATGGCAAGAAGACTCATAGCAGTCTATAATAGTTGCTAGCTCCAAAAGGAACAAATCCAGAGAAACTTAAGCCGTTTCGAAATAATCCATTTCAGGGATAGGTGAAAGCCCGGTCAATACAATTTTCTACTCTTAGAAACTCCATTTTAAGATTTTCTTATGAAAATTGAGAGTGCCGATGTGTGGGTGGATTCAAAGTCAGGCAGAGGTTAGCAAAGTGTAGAGAGTTGAGGAGTCCATTTTATAAGAAGGATTAGTGTCAGGCCATCATTCTTGACTCCATGCCCAATGGATGCTCCAAGGCCACTGGTCTCTTCATCTAGTAGGCAGATGTCCTCATGAGTCACCAAATTGTTATCCCAAATTCACCCCCGACAAAATTGGTCAAGACAACTCTTGCACATAAGGAAATTATGAAGGAAACGACTCAGACCCACGAGCTCACATTCTCGAGATGACAAACAAGGTTGCAGGGAGACTCTACAATGGAATGGCGGGGCCTAAAAAGTTTAAATGACCCTATGTGAGAAGAAAGAGAAGAAACGGCTCTGTCAAGTGAACCCGTGCCTTAAATTCATCAAATAGGTTACAGATGGGCTCGGAAATGAAATAGCAAGGTTGGAAATGAAGGAGCAGTGTCGTAGAGAAGCCAAGAGCAAGAAGAAGAAGAAGTGGTGAAGATTCAAAGTCTTCGGGCTCAAAACAGATTCAGAAAGAGTCCAGAATCGACTAAGTATGGAAGAGCCAGCAGAGAGAGCCATGTGTCCTAATGCGACGCTTCTCCAAAGATGAATCCATAAAGGGAGGCTCAAACAAGCCCCGCGTCTCCATGTGTCCCCTGTCAAAGCCGGTTGTTAGGGATTTTTTGAGTTTTGTGTTTCACAGTAAAGTGGGAAAAAGATAAATTACGGACCCGAAGCTTGATTTTTTCTCTAATCTGCCGCCACATGTCCCATATAAAAAAGGGGAAGCCCAAATGAGTGTCGCTTCCACGTGGCCCTAGTAGGTGAAAATGGAGAATTTTTTTCTAAGCCATTATCGCGAGAATCCAATCTCTTCAACTACCAGATCTGATTTGATTCGATCCGCTGGGGAACCAGAAGCGACATATTGTGGGCGGATTTGCAAAAGGCATTGATATTCAGTGGTTGAAATTTCAAATCGGATTCGATGCATATCCTGGGTGGTTGAAACAGATTCAATTTTTCCCTCTTCTCTCTCTTTTCTTTCTATATATCTGTAACACTTCTCGTTTGAGAAGGAGAGACATTTTGGGCATAGAGAAACTCTGTCAAATTTGTTTCTCGATGCCATTTTTGAGCAGTGAACCTTCTCCCATGCCTAGAAAATGTATTTGTGCCTCTATTCTAGAAATGTAATGGTCTGTGCACCTTCTAGAGCAATAAAAAAACATGTTTTGTGGTTTTCTTCAACCCTTTGCATCGTTTTGTTGTTTCTCTCGTGCCTCTCCCTTTCAATCTTGGTTTTCTATGCATGTATTTCACATTTGCAGGTGTAGGATGTTGTGTTTCATGGAGTTTAATGGATGATTTGTAGATCTAGGCCATGTCACTTCTGTCTAACCTCCCTCATCTCCATTTTTTCTATTTCTTTCTCCCTCAACAAAATATCTCACTTCCTTTGTTGGTGTATCACCGCTTTAGTGTAGGCTCTATTTTTTCCTCTTTCTCTCTCCTTGGTTCCTTGTAATGGTTTGATTAGGTTAGATTTAGTTTGCCTTTTGCACCGGAGTAGCTCGGGCGGTAGTTTAGGAAGAGGAACCAACCTTCTCTGGAGGATCATTCCCATTTGTAAGTCCCACAGCTTGGGGAATGATCCAATGTTATGCAAATCACACCAAATGACCCTGCCTTAGAAAAGTAGATCCATAACTCATTTGGGGGTGCTGTGATTTCGCACTAATAGTTCTTGAATCAAAAATTGTGATCTCTTATTCAGCTCCTTCATGTTTATCTTCCTTCTTCACTCACCTTGATTCACCTCTTTTCTCATCACTTCATACTACTGCAAATACATTCTTCACGAGACTCTTTCACTCACACATTTTTGTCCCTCATACAAACAAGAATAAATTCATTTTTCTCCTCTCTCACTTCATGATTCTCATCAACTCATACTTCTCCTAATACATTCTACGAGACATACATATTTGGCTTTTTATATACACAAGGATGAACCTCTCTTTTTCATCACCTAATCCTACTATAATGTAGTCATCAAAAATATTTTACATGCACATTTTGGCATACATATACATGAGCGTTACATTCTCTAACACCTCTTACAATTCCTCTTCCAACACTTCACATTCTTGCCTCTTCAACATTATGACATCATCCAAAATGTCATAATACAATAATTGTATCTACAAGGTGTCGATTACAAGTACTAACCTTTCTTCTATCTTTTATGACACTTATAACTCGTATGAGGACTTAGAAAACATCCTTGAGCTCGCTGCACCTCTGAAACAATTGAAAACATTCCATTTTCAGTCTGACATGTGCACTTTGTAATTGTCATATTCTTCTTGTCTTCTTCTTCATGTAGGAATATTTGTCTTCTAGCTAACAAGGAAAATGCACCAAGTGGTAGGAATATTTGTCTTCTAAATCCTTGACACACTCTACAACTCACCATTTTCTCAACAAACCTCCATTAGAGCTCATATGCTCTATTAGGTGTTTAGACTTCAAAAATACATCCACACTTGGATGAATGAAACACACTTCAGATTCATATCATACAATGGAAATAGGTAGGAGGAATCTTCAATATGTCTAAGACATCATCACATGCTTGGAATGCTGCAAGTTAGGACACAAGACTTCATTTCACACTCCTTCTCGCTTGGATTCTCATAGTCATGATAGCTCCAAAATCTTAGTCACAAGATAGCTTCACCAACATTGATGTATGAGCTTTCAAAACCTTTTTCTACTTAGAGTGTGTTATATGTGATCTCTAAATCACCTTAAAGGACATGGATAAGGACCACTAACTTCATTCACACCATGATGCACCGATTAGGACAAGGTCTTAATGGCTTTTTATGCACGAAAACAATCTTCACTAAATGAGTTGGTTTACTCCTCAAATCACCGATCATGGATCTTATGGCACCTTTCTCGAAAGCACACATCCTTTTTCAAATCACCACATCCATAACATGCATCAATTCAAAGTATATAATATGAATAACATTACATATTTAAGATTGCTCACACTGGGTTTCAGACACCAAAACCGGTTTGTCCTGAGTCTTCTAACATACAAAACTTCACTTTCATGTCCAACCAATACATTGAAAACTTCACTAGATACCTCTAATCCATATTCAAACACTTACTTGCAAGGGTTATTTGGAGAAATTCACATTTGCACTTCCATTCCTTAGACCTTCTTAACATGAAAAATGGGACATATTTGACCATTATAACTTAGACATAAAATCACTACACCAATTCAAATCATGGGCTCGGACATATCATATTGACCTCTATCATCGGCCGGTGCAACTGAGCTCCCATTGTGCTTCTTTTCATCCTTTGTCAAGCTCTACATGACCGAGACCCATTGAATCGATCTCACCTTAAACTCCACATGAGCTCACGTAGAATCAAGCTCACCTCTTCGCCGAGCTCTCCACATCGATTCTGCCCCTCCGAGAGCATCATAACCATCTTGAGCTCACTGCATAATGCCGAGCCCCCAAAATGAGCTCTTCACCATGGAGAGATTTCAAACTCACCCATCTACCTGTACAACTCCATTCGAGTTATCCTGACACGCATTAACTAAGCACCGAGCTATCACCATGTTTGTTCCTTTGAAATCTTCATGACTTGGCTCTACGAGCTAGAAATGCTTCTACCACTCGAGCCCTTCGGAAGTCTTCTCTCATGTGCACCGAGCCATAGCTTTTCTTCTCATCACCTTCTAATGCTCACCACCAAGTTCCAAACCGACAAGCTCGATTCTTCATCGCACCAACCGAGCCACTATCATACATGCCAGATCATTATACGGCTTAAAGCTTGGTATTCCAAAACTCGAAAGGAACTTTGTGATTATCTTACTCGGGCTGAATCTCCTCACCATCACGAGCTTCTTAGTCATTTCCATGTTAAACCTAAAATGACTTTCCATCTAGTTTTTAACTGAGCTCCATGTAGAATCGAGCTCCTCCATCAAGCCGAGCTCTGTGATTGACTCGAGCTTCTTCTCATTTACTTGGACCACCATGAGCTCATCATTCTCATTCCCTGGCGAGATTCACCTCCAAGTCTGGCACCATCACTGCAACCCGAGCCGAGCTCCTGTAGAGACAAAGGCCTCACCGAGCTCACTCATCACGACTGCATCCCCGACTCGAGCATGTCACATTCTCTACCTAGTCTGCCTCGCTTGCGATGCAAATAATGTCTCTCGAACACATTGAGTGAGCTCCCACCGCCTCGACCGACACTCAAGACATAACTCTCCGCCTAGCTCTAAACGAACTTAGTCTTCCGAGGTGCTCCCACCGCGATGCCAAGTTTCGTGTGACCTCCACCATAGAACTGACAAGTTCTCCTTTGAAATATTCATGATTTAAACGACAACCGCACTTCCTACTCTAAGCTCCAACCATCTTTGTGATCACCGATCGACTCACGCTGGGCTTTACACTCCATTGACTCGCCTCCGAAGACCGATCGAGCTCACCTTTTGGGTTCCAAAGACTAAACTTCCTGCTCACCAAGATCTGATCACCTTGAACCTCCGAACCCACACACTTCCGAATCCCGAAAACCCAAAACTCTGAATTTTGAAGTGTCATATTTTTAGGCTTTAGAAATATCTGACTCGTTCAACATTTCTGCCCCCAAAATCTCTAAAATTCTGAAACAGAATTGTCTGAAAATATTTTTCGAAATAAAACTCTGAAAGCTCGACTCAACTCGGCCTGCCTCATTCCCAAGCTTAACTTGCTCTCGCTTCTACGTTATGACTCAATTAACTGAATTCTGCACTAACCCATATGCCCAAATGTTTCTCCTGATCTCCCATTTGCATCGATGAGTGGTTCCATACTTTGAGCTCATGTATCGAGCTAATCCAATGCCATGGTTATTCATCAATCACCTCTGTACCATAGTGACCAAGTCAAACTTCAAAATGTTTCCTCTGCATTCATGATGATGAGCTTGTTTTGAGCACCTCGACTCTACATTGTGTTGAACTCACTCTCCCGATGTTCATACAGTCTACATTCACTCCCTATGGCGTTATTCTTACCTAGCTCTATTTACTCATAACCTGACCACTCTGTAATGAGTGTCTCGATCTACTTGGCCTCTTCGATGAGCTCCAACCTAGCTCAGATTATCCTCTAAACTCGAGCCTCCGAACGAGTCTCTATGAGCTCCTTCGCTATGTCTGCAATCCTTCTGGTGAGCTCATCCGAAGGCTTGATCAACTCACCCCCTGCGACACTCCTTGATCTCTGATATGGATGAGCTCTAACTCACCTGTAATGCATCCAAGCTCAACTAGATACCTCCAGATCTTTGTGACTTACCAATTTTGCATCCGTTTCATGCTCAAGCTGATGTTGGCTCAACTTCCACTTCATGGGCTTCGATCTCACCCCGTTGCGAGCTCACCACGACTCATCCCAAGCCATTTGAAGAGCTCGGTCTACAACACATGCATCTTACCCAAGCTAATACAATAACTCGACCCTCCTGTATGATATCAAGCTCACATGTCCAAGTGGCAACTGAGTTGAGCTCGAGTTGGCCTCCGAGTTGGGTTTGCATTTGAGCTCGTTCTTTTGCATTGATCCTTGATCAACTCACTCGAGCTCGATTATGGTTACCTCACCGACATATCTAAGACTCGTCGAGCTCATTCCTATCTTGACCGAGCTATTCCTGGAAGAGACTTATCATGAGGGCCCGAGCTAGCTCCCCAACCCTGTCAAACATCGATGTTCCAATTTCAAGCTCGAGAGCCTGTAATAATTTACCTAATTCAACACAAACCCAATAAAATGATTTTAATTTGCATTAATGCACTTATATGTTGATTTGGGCCCAATTGAGCTATGTTGGAAAATCCTTCTTCCCATGTGTTTGAAGACCCTTCTAAGGCATCATGAAAGTATAGAAGAACCCTGGAAAAGTTTATACACCAACTTTGACAATTTTATCTGTAGACCCTCGTTGTTCATTTTTTACCTAGAGGGGCAAAAATGGACAACATTTTTGGTGACCTCTCGGGGATGATTTCCTGCTAAGCATGATTCCAGTAGCCTTAAGTCATCCATTGGGCATGGAGTCAATATTTATAAGTCTGAAAACTAATTCGATCCTTTGTGATACATCCTAAAATCCCCTTAAGCAATATTGATCTTGGACCTCCCTTAAATGCTAAGTATGAAGTATACTAAATCTGATGAACACTTGGCATATGAAACTTTGAATGAAGCAAATCATGAAACTCTTATGGAAACTTTGAACCTTCCTTTTCCTTGACACCCTCAAATGATGCATAGTATGCAGAACAACACAAGAGCAAAAACAGAAAACAAAACACACTGAAACAACTGAAAACCATACATACCCCAAGTGGAACATGCAGGGTGTGCATTGCACTTATTCTACTGAAAGAAAACCTATACTACCCTACACTAACCGGGAGCACAAGTGAGCTAAACAAACCCTACAACTGGTTGTGCAAAATAGCTCCCTTTTCTCACAATGGATTGCCATGAAGATGATGTGATAACGGACATGGCTGGAATTAATAGTGAAATACTGACATAAATCCAACTTTCCACCTGACTTTCTAAGGCATCAATTGTAAAGAGCAAGTATCCTTATTTTAGTTGCTCTACATTTGTTTCGTAGAGGCATTGTAGTTTATCCTCAGAATTGTGAAACTCATCCCCACATTCTGAAGTGAATGTGTTGGTTCTTGCTTCTCTTCTTCTGGATTCAATGAAGCTAGGTACCTGATAGGACATGGTCTAACCCATTGAATATTCATGCTTGTTTGTACTTCAATTTTAACAAGAAAGTCTTGCTGAAGACATTCTCGAAAAAGATGGTTATCCACGACCTGATTTCCCTCTTGTTTCTCATTTACAAATAGCTTATCTTTCACATGTGTGAATGGTATGAAGGTGATGTCCTCTCCATTTATTTTTCCTTCTTTGACAACAAGGAGTTCCTCCATGACATGCAACCACTTTGGACCACTTACAACCTCAAATGAAGTTATTGGAAAGTCACTGCAAGTGTTTGAAGCATATTGATCATATAGGAGTTCCACTTTCATCTTGTAGGCAAAGTTGTTCAACAACTCTAACCTCTTCATCCCACATGAAACCTATAAGATCAAATCCTTTCACCTGTTGTTTTTCAGGACAATTAAGGGAAGCACAACTTCCTTGGTTTTCTTCCACCATCACTTGTTCATCAAACAAATCTGGCCCCACAATTGAGAGTAAGAAACTCTCAATAATATCATCTTCACCCAAAACCTTCAAAGTTGACTTAGTTTCTCCCACATGCTCCTCTCTTTCTTCATTCAATGAATATTGCAGATGATCCAAGTCTTCCCATTCAAGGAGATAACTTGAAACTATAGGTGTTCCAGAAGTGGGTATTTCTATAGGCTCTTCTACATCCAAATACTCCTCCGAATCTGACAGAAAATATGCTTCTTTGTTCTCCAAATGTGCAAAGGGTTCAACCTCCCTTATGGTGTTTCCTGAATTAGCAACTGATTCCCCATGACCTTCCTCATCTTCAAACATAAAATTTGCAAGATCAAATTCATCTAAGAAAACAGAGTTTTGAAAAGATGAAGAAGGGGAAGAATCTGAAACTTCCTGCATGGTATAATCTATACTTGAAACTTCTTGAGTCCATCATGGAAAGAATCCCACTATGATCAGTTGTTGTATTCGATGATGATGTTGGAAAGTCACTACAATGCTCCAAAAGTGATGTAATTTCTTGACATGTTTGTGGGTAGGATCATTACACTCATAAGAATCAGCTTGTACACTTGAGAGTCTTTCTTCTTTAGCTTGCACATTCTCTTCTCCAACAGACTCTACCACCTTTGGTGATTCAAACTCCTCTGATGGAATTGAGCCAATATGAATACTGCATTCTGAATAAGTAGACTACTTGGTCCTCCTCGTTCAACTCTAGATTTGTTTCTGGTACAAAACTAGTTTGTTCCACTTGTTCTTGAGTCTCAACTTCTATAGAAGGTTTAGTCAGGAATGAAGTTTTCTTGATGTTAAGTTTTACAGCCCATTTCTTTGGATTATCTACATGCTCTCCTTTTCTATTCTCTTCACCATATACTCCTCCCATTTTTGCTCATTTCTTGACAATGCTCTTCCCAAAATGGATTTGGGACTATAAGAGGAGGGGTGGGTTGGGATTCAACTGATTCCCTCACTGTTTGAGGAAGAGATTCATTCTCTTGTCTTGATGGTTCTTGTAGAAAAGAGAGGAACTTTAGAAGGATGAGGCATGAAAGATTCATGATGGAAAGGAGGAATAAGAGGTGAAGGAAAGGAATTCTCAGCATGTGTTGATGGTGAAAAGCTTGGAATTTGAGGTTTGGACTGAAATGACCTTGGCTAAGAAATAGAAAGAGAACCCTGAGGTGGTGGTAGTGCAGAATCAACCCATTGACAGGATTGCATTACATCAAACTCATAGGCCTCTATTTCTTCGATCCAACCCTCAAGCTGAGGCAACATTTCAATCATAAAATCAATATTTTCCTGTAAGTTGTAAAAACTTGGCATAGGGCCAACCCATGGACAAGTTGTCTTGAAACCATTCTTGAATGCTCTCATTTGAGTTGTGGCTCTAGATTGTACCATACCTACCTCCAGTTTCTATATTTTAAGTTGTAACCTTACATCTTCATCTGTAGGATAGCCTCCATCATATGCATGTTCCTGCCCTTGAAAATCTGCATAGTTAGGTGAAAAACCAAAATGATCATGAATTTACTAAGGGATATGCATACTTGTTGATTCTCATTATAGAATGAAGCTGGAGGTGGATTAAAATAGCTTGAAGATGGAAAGTGTTGTTGCTTAGAAGTGGGAATCCCATTGTGGAAATGAATCCATGATTGCACAACTTCATGAATGGGAGAAAATGGAAAGATATGGAAGAAAACTAGATGGAAAATGGATAAAATGAAAGTCTGCAACACAAAGAGTAGGGTACTTAGACCAATGGAGTCACCAATTGTGCTTGGGTATACCTCCTAAGGCTGAAATTTCACTAAGAGCACAACAAATTAATGAAATGAAATGAACACAATACACACACCTATGAAAGATGTGCCTCTTGTCCCATCGGGCATGCCAAAACCATTGTCACCAAATCATTGCACCCCCAAATGGCTTGAAAATGAATCATGACATTTGGTGTGATTGGGACACATGGGATCACCTCTCAAGCTGTGGGACTTGGGCTCAAGGTGAACCTCCGGAGAAGGCCGACTTCCTCTTCCTAAACTAAACACAACACTACTTCTAATGCAATAAAAATGGCTAACTAGACCTATGCTAACATTTCATGGGATTAGGGAAAGAGATTTGCAAAAAATAAAACCTATACTAGAAGTGGTGATGCACCAAGAAAGGGTGTTGCTAGACAAAATTTCAGCTTGCCGATGAAGAGAGATGATCATGAGAAAGAATGACATGCATTACAAACCCACTTTTACATACAATACTTCACTCCTTGATAAGCACAATGACCTCCAAAACTTGCAAGAGAAACCCTAGTTGCACAATTCACCTAAAAACATGAGAGAGGCAGATAGAAGCAACAAAATCATGAAAGGACATATATTTGATCACAAAACATAATTCTCATTACTTCAAGCACTTGCACAATGCATCATTACATCAGGGGAAAAGGCATAGGCTGCCATTACAATTTTAGAAGAAAGGCTTGAAAGCCTACAAATCACAACATCTCAACTTGTGAAGAGAGGGGAAGCCTAGAAAGTGTCTAACTTGTCCAACTTGTATGACTGTCGAGAACCTATTGGTTGGAACCTACTTGTTCTGTTGGACCCCCTTGGAATGAACTTCCAATTTACATTTATAGAAGAATTGAGAGAGAAGAGGAAAGGTCATAATTTTCCTTCCTAAATGGAAGGCACATGATGTATCATTTATTACATTTTGTTGAACCATCTGAGAAAGTTCCATCATGCATCCTTGATTGCTTGTTGACATAGTCTTCTTAATTAATTAAAATAATATTTAAATAATAATAATAAATATTATTATTAAAATATTTAAATAAAAATATTAATTTAATTAAAATTAATATTAAAAATATTAATGGTGGGACCCCTTTTGAATTGATTTGCAGTGAAAGGGGAATAAGCCAAAAATGGCCCAACTCGGTGGTTGGCTCACTGAGCCAACTCGTCGAGTTGGGTCTAAGCTCCATTATTCCTCGCATCCAACTGAGTTTACTTGAAACAAGGCTCCTTCATCAACCGGTGCAACTAAGCTCCCATCAAGCTTCTTTTCATCCTTTGTCGAGCTCTACACGATCGAGACCCATTGAATCGAGCTCACCTTGACTCCGTATGAGCTCACGTAGAATCAAGCTCACTTCTTTGTAGAGCTCTCCACATCAATTTCACCCCTTTGAGAGCATCATAACTATCTTGAGCTCATTGCATAATGCTCAGCCCCCAAAACGAGTTCTTCACCTTGGAGAGATTTCAAACTCGCCCATATGCTCATATAATCTGCGTTCGAGTTATCTTGACGCACATTAACTGAGCACCAAGCTATCATCACATCTGTTCCTTTGAAATATTCACAATTTGGCTCTACGAGCTAGAAAAGCTTCTACCACCGAGCCCTTCGGAAGTCTTCTCGCTCATTTCTGTGCGTTGAGCCATAGCTTGTCTTCTCATCACCTTCTAATGCTCACCACCGAGTTCTAAACCAACGAGCTCGATTCTTCATCGCACCAACCGAGCCACTATCATACATGCTAGATCATTATATGGCTTAGAGCTCGAGTATTCCAAAACTCGAAAGGATCTCTATGATCATCTTACTCGGGCTGAATCTCCTCACCATCATGAGCTTCTTAGTCATTTCCACGTTAAACCTAAAATGACTTTCCATCCAATCTGTAACTAAGCTCCATGTAGAATCGAGCTCCTCCATTAAGCCAAGCTCTAGCGATTGACTCAAGCTTCTTCTCATTCTCCTGGACCACCATGAGCTCATCATGCTCATTCCCTGGTGAGATTCACCTCCAATTCTGATGCCATCACTCGTAACCCGAGCCGAGCTCTGTGAGAGATAAAGGCCTCACCGAGCTCACTCATCACGACTGCATCCCCAACTCGAGCATGTCACATTCTCTACCCGGTTTTCCTCCCTTACCACACAAGTGATGTCTCTTGAACACATTGAATGAGCTCCCACTACCCCGACCGACACTCCGAAGACACAACTCTCCGCCTAGTTCTAAACCAAACTTTCATCTTTTGAGGTGCTTCCACCGTAATGCTTTGAGTTTCGTGTGACCTCCATCATGGAACCCGGTGAGTTCTCCTTTGAAATCTTCATGATTTAAATGGAAACCGATCCCTACTCGAGCTCCAACCATCTCCATGATCACCGATTGACTTGCCAGGTTTGTGCTCCATTGACTCACTTTCGAAGACCGACTTAGCTCACCTTTCAGGTTCTGAAGACTGAACTTCTTGCTCACCAAGCTCCGATCACCCCAAACCTCCGAACCCACACTCTTCTGAATCCCGAAAACCCGAAACTCGAATTTCAAAGTTTTGGATTTTCGAGCTTCAGAAATATCCGACTTTCGTTTATTGTTTCGCCCTAAAATCTTTGAAATTCCGAAATGGAATTATCTGAAAAGATTTTTCAAAATAAAACTCTGAAAACTTGACTCAACTCAGCCTTCCTCGCTCCCGAGCTCAAATCGCTCCGCTTCTATGTTATGACTCAATTCACCGAATTCTACACTGATCCATCTGCCTGAACATTTCTCCTTCGCTTCGGACTTCAAGTCCAAAGTTTGAAATTTTAGACTTTTGGGCTTTCGGGTTTTGGAAAATTTTGGCTGCCAATTCGCATCTTCATCTCCAAATCTCCGAAGTCCGAAACCTCAAAAGTTTGAAATTTCAAACTTTCGGGTTTCAAAATTTCAAGTCCTCCACGCAATTAATTCTTCACCTACCTCTGTATGGATCAGATTTTTTCCATTAATATCAGGTTTTCTATTTAAACTCACATTTTTCTCTGTCATTTTCACCTGACTTTTTTACTCTGACATTCTCGTTTCTTGTACTTTGCAACGTCCTTTTCAAGGTATGGTGATTTGTTTATTTTCTTTTTGGTTTAAGGTCTTTTATTTTGTTTCCTTCTCATTTGTTTTCTCTTTGGTCTCCCTCTGTGTATCTTTCGAAATGACAAACCCTTTGTTCACCATGTTTTGCATTTTGAGTTTTCTTCAGGTATTCAGAGTTGTTCGAATGATCCTCTCGAGTTTCCCATATTTTTTCTCAACATTCTCATTTTTTAGGGTTTGGGAATTAACATTGTTTAGCAAAAATCCTTTCCCTCATCTTCGGAGAAAATTTTTGGAGAAGCTTTTCAGAGAAGCTTTTTAGAGAAAATTTTCGAAGAATTCTTTCAGAGAAAATTTTCGGAGATTTCTTTCTGAACTTTTCAGTTCGGGAATTCAGAGGTTTTTCTTTTAGGTTTTCAAAGATTTTATTTTCAATATTTCTCTAACTTCGGCTTCCGAAACACAGGGCTTGATGTCTACTTCCACTTCAAAGGGAAAAGAAAAGATGAAGTACTCATTTCTTGGGGTTGCTCCTCACTCCTGCTGTCTTCCAAATTAGGGAATATAGGGGACACCGACCTAGGGAAAATTGATTTTCTAGATTTCTGGGAAAGAATAAAGGCTCCGAACAAGAAATCATGGATGCAAGCCATCTACGATAGTGGGCTTGCCCTTGCTGCCGATTTTCCCACATCCATGCATTGCCCAAAGTTCGTTTTAGCCACAACAACCCACTTTGACAAAGACTCCATGTCGGTCAGAGATAATGATGATAAGGTAGTAATCCATTTGGACCTAGACTTCTTTGAAGATCTACTCAAACTTCCCAACGTTCAAGATTACGCCACAATTTTTCCAGAGTTAGCAGTGGAACATTGGGACAAGGAAGAGGAAGTATGCTAAAAATCATGATGAAAACTTATCTGGCCAAGAGCTTCACCAAATTACCCAAAACTATGCATCGGTTGGATTTTATTCAAGAGGTTAGTGATCTTATTGTGCTACTAAGCAGAGTTTTAGGTCTCCCTTCTGCAAAGGAATTCCAGGAATGGATGTTTTTGTACATCGCTACCATCAAGAAGAATAATGAGTTTATCTCGATGGGGGAGCATATTAGTAGCTCCATTTGCTATCAATTGAGCAAGGTGTCAGCTACGAAGACTTTCTACATGACATCCTTTCGGTGTATGCTACTGCTATGGGAGATTTTACTGGTTTGAATACCAGAGGTGTTCGCAACACTTCCCAAATATATGAATTTTATCCCCAACTCACTCTGGATGAGGGAAGCAGGCATTTCCGCAGAGTCAGTGACACTTTCTTTGCTATCATCCTCTATCGTTTTGATAAAGAACTATATAATCGAAGGATTTTGATGAAGCTTTCAAAGAAGTACGAGAATGGGGAGCAATCTACTTTCAGTTTCCTACATTCACCTATATCCAGTTCGGGTTTCATAGGTGCCCCAAGAAAATTTCCAAGGTGTCCTATAGACAAATGGATTCTATTGGAATTGGTTTGGTAGTTATTGGATTATCATTGAATCCAAAACAAGCATCACAAAGCGGGAATGCATTTCCCTATTTCGATTGGCAGGTACTCTTGCCCAAATATTCACAGGGCTAAAAATGTTGATGCAAAAATGGCCGAGGTAACCCTACAAACTTTTCATCCGTGGACCAATTTTGATTATTGGGGAAAATTCGGTAAGACAGGTCGGTCCAGTACCCATGTGCCCCAATTAGAGGATATCTGGATTCACTGTCGTGATGAGTATATCATCTGTCAAAGAGATTATGAAAGATTGACCCTTGACGAGGTTTGGCAATTTGGTTTGGCCGATGTGCCAAAGGACATGCAAGACAGTGATGAGGTTTTGGATTCATCATACAAGGGTGATAATGTTGCCAATCAACCGCTGCCATGGATTGATTGGTATGTGGAAGAATGCAACAATACAAAGGAGAGGGCGGGACCCATTCTAAAGAGGACCTTCAGTTGGTTGGCCACCTTGGGAATCTCACCCAAAGGGGAAGATCAACCTACAAATACAGGAGCTCTACCAACAATAAGCCAACCAACACCCACTAAGGGAAAAAGGTCGACTCAAAAGGCTCCTACAATCCCAAAGAATATTTCATTTTTTGTTGGAGGTTCTTCTTTTTCTAAGGTGCCTATTCCTAAGGTTATGTCTCCTGTAGCACCTACAACAGAAGTAGTGGGAGTCAGTGATTCTCTTGGTGCCACACAAGATCAACCATCTTTTCCTCCTCTTCCATTATCACTTCCAACCTCAGTTCCTTCCACTTCCACAATCATTTCTTCCTTCTCATCCCCTTCTATGGCCCAAGTATTCTCATCACTTCCAGTTCTATCAGCAGGGGAAAATATTGGGTCACCCATTTCCTCTTCACTTCCCTTAACACTCCCATTTTCTTCAATCATACCCCCTAGCATCGTTATATCAATTCCTATGGTTGTCCTTACATCCATGCCATCCATCATTACTACTTCTACTCAAATGCCAACCGATGTTTCTAGTGATCTTGTTTTAACAAATGTTTCAGGTATTGGATCCATTGCTCCATCTTCATCAGCTTTAGCCATACTAAGAATGGTTGTTTAGGAAAAATCCCAAGCAAAAGAAGAAGGTGCCTCGGGAGATGTTATAGATCTTAGCATATTGGAGCATATGCCCAAGAGACCAAGAACCGTGTCAAGTCTGACAGTTAACCCATATGGAGAATGGGTGATAGAAGTTGCCACCCCCGTTGAGGGGAAAACTAAAGAAACAATCACAGTGCAGACTATCGGATCTCAAAATTCTCATTGGGAAAGGCCACTCATGAAGGAGCCAAGCAAGATGTGCACACTACCCTTGGGGCTCTTTTGGAAAAATATGACAAAGATAAGGCCACCAAAGATGAACTCAAAGCCAAGGTCGAGCAACTCACTACACTACTGCGCAAAGTAACCCAACCCACTCCATCTACTGAAGTCTCAACTACTACGGCTATGACGATTTCATCTACAATCGATGATATTTCTTATCATGAGCTTGAGAAGCTAGGTCGAAAGGGAGATCAATGAGTGGATGGATGGAGAGAATTCTACAAGAAGCTAATCCCTTAATCAAGGAGGTTGTCAAAATATATAATGATCTACAGGTTGGGAAGGCTGCTATTTGTAAAATGGATGAGGCCTTTTCTGAAGATAATAATAATCTAAATTTAAATTTGGCAACATGGAGTGAGATCAGAGAAGAAGACCCTGACTTGCTTCTTCAGGAAGAGGTGATCGATGATGCCTCAAAATTATTTGAATACCGAGAAGGCCACAGAATTTGGTACAAGTATTACAAGATTTAATCAAGAAATTGGAGGAGAAACGAGTGGAAATCACGGATGCCCTGAATGAAATATCAGAAGAATTTGATATTGCCAATTGCAAATTATTCAACAAAAACATCAATGCTCTTCCTGAAGATCAAATTAAGGAAAATTTCAAGGATTTGGTGAAGCGTGACGATGAGGTCACCAAAAATTTCAATAGTGACTCCATTGACCGATTGGTCTTGTGCCAAAATTTCATAGGGAGGCTGAAGAAGGTTACGAATAAGCTTCGAAGAGTGCCAACCAAGATCACAAAGGAGATCGAGATGACAGATGTAGTGAATCACTACGCATGTGGGCCTGGAGATGAAGAAATTCAGGGAATTATCAAGCACTTCATTGAGTATAAGCACCAAATGGTGTGTGGGAAGGAGAACAACATAAACTTGTAGGAGGGGAAGGTGTAGCTGAACTAGGCCAAAGCTGAGTGGCCATGAAAGGAAAAATCCAAGCTCTGGATCGGTCAAAGTTGCAAGGTTGACTGAGTCAAACCCCTGCAATAAACTTGCTTTATTTTCATGGGAGCATGTTCCCTTAATTTAATGACATTTCTATTTTTAGAAAATGTTAGTTAAGGGCCTAGTTGTAATGGCTCAGCCTAAGAACTTATAAATAGTTGATGCTTCAAGTTAGTAGATATAGATTATTTTTGGTAGGAGTTGCTCTTCAAGCTTGGAAGAGTGCCTCAGAGATTTCTAAAAACCTTTTAATTATATTCAAAGTTACACCTTGCTATTGGAAATCTAATTTATTGTGTTGAATGGTTAATCAATGTTTACTTTGTGAATTTACAATTCCTTAGTGTGAGTGATTATCTTACCTTTATTTTAGGTTATCTATTTCATGTTGTGAAGGAATAATACGACTATATTTTATGTCAGTTGTGAAAACCTTATTTTCCTTCTATATTAAGTTATGTCATCATTATCCCTAGTTCTTTGATTAGGGGATAATTTTAGTGTCAAAGTTCCCTAAAGTTCCATAGACCATAAAAGTGTAGTAGAGCCTTTAGAGAGATTTTAGACGACTATAAGAACGTGAAAAATAGACACTCGAGTTCAAGTTATGTTCGGTCAAAGTTCGCTTAACGGGAAGTCAACTTTGGTCAACAAGTGGACCAATGATAAGGTGACACGTGACAATTAGCGACAAAAAAATTTTTGATGGTCTTGTAATTTTTTAAAAATCAGTTCCATGGTATAGATCTCATCACAAGCTTTCTGACGCATTTTGAACGGACCAAATCTGAGTTCGTATGCGAAAGATATGCATAGTCAAAGTTGTGGTCAAATGATGACGTGACACACTTTGACATGGACAAATGACATATTATGGGCATGACACTTGGCAGGTTTTTAGTGGCTTTGGATTTAAAATAATAATAATAATATTTTATTTAATCCATTCCACGGGAATAAGCCTAATCCCATGGGATAAGGAGGATTTTGTGGACAAAAAGCTATTTAAAGGCTTATCCTATCCCTTTCCCACCAAATGTGGGGTCAATGGCTAAATTGGGCGCCTAAACCTATGGAAGGGGGATTTGAACCCAACACCTCATCTAAAAAGATAAGCAGCCTTACCAACCCACCACCCTCTTGTAAGTGGTATAAGTAAAGCTCACTTGTATTTGTAATAAACAAGTGCCAGGTCTGTGTATAGACAGAATAGGGGTACTTGGAGGAAAATACAATTTTGAGGCACTTCCACTTAAAACCAGATCTTGAGTTATATATGAAAGTTGCTTAGAATTTCGAGAAAATCATGATGGTATGATAATTTATCTGATTTGGAACTTTTGTGATAGAGTTATTTCTGTTAAAGTCACACGAAGGCGTAGAACCAAAGGGAGACATTGCTGCAAGTGGATCAGGAAGGTGAAGGACATAGGCTGAGCTCCATTAACGTCCTTCGAAGGTCTGAAACATATTTTTGCAGGTTTTTGATTCATTATTGGTTAATGTAAATGTTATTGTATTTACATTTTTAACATTATTAATGGATCGGTTCACCACGAACCCGGGGACGTAGGAATTCCGAACCCCGTAAACAATTTGGGTGTTGTGTTCTGATTTTATTTTCAGTTTATGATATTTGCAAGTAATTTAAATTCAAAATATGAATATGGATGCAACTATAATCAGTAATTGATAAAATTAGAAAATCGATTAAAATCAAGAAACAATGATTTTTGGGGCTTCGATCAAACAGTGAAATTTTGAGTAAATTACAAACTTAATTTCAGTTTGAATTCAGTCCTAAATCATATTTTGATTAGTTTTTTGAAGTATACAATCCTTTTAAGTTGATTAAAATTGAAGATCGTTGAAAGCGTTCAAAATTTGAAAAAATAAAACACCCATTTTCAGATCGATTGCGAAATAGATGTTTGACATATGCATGTGTGGTTTCCTCATGATAAATTAATTACGTGTTGAATCCAATTTGATCTATCCTCATGTAAGCTCAAGTTTAACGAAGGAACGTACGCACCTGGTTTGTGGTATTTTGCACCCTTTTGAGTAGGGATAGGTGAAGGTGGTCAGTGATGCAAGCATCCCTCCCACACTAACCCTTCCCGATATTAAACATTCCTTAATTTGGTGCATCACCACCCTTAGTATAGTTTCAGTTCTGTAAAATCTCTTTCCTTAAAACTCATGAAGATGTTAGCTTAGGATTAGATGGTCATTTTATTACACTAGGAGTAGTAAAGCATTCAATTTAGGAAGAGGAAGCTGGCCTTCTCCGAAGGTTCACCTCAAGCCCAAGTCCCATAGCTTGAGAGGTGATCCCATGTGTCCCAATCACATTGAATGTCGTGATTCATTTTCAGGCCATTCGGGAGTGCAGTGATTTGGTGAGAACAAATATCTTAATAAAATCTCTTCATGCTCTCCAAGCTTTGTCCATGATTCTCTATTTGTCTCATGCCTCCAATCCACCATACCAAGTCATCTTGTTGACTAGGCCTCTTTGGATTGAGCCAAGCTCACCACTCAAGCACCCTTGTGTCTATCATGTTGACTATATCACCTCATCACACACTTTCTCAAACATCTAGGACATCATCATGACACCCTATCACATCACCATCATGCCTCTACAAGTCACTAGCTACTCAAGAAGTTAAGTCTCAATTAGGTGATCTCAATCATGACACTATGGACTCATGCCATGCCTTGTCCTACCATGTCACACTCACTACAAAATTTCTCTCGGCATTCCTTCATCCTCATATGTCATTAATGATAATTTTGCATCAATGACAACTCAAAATTCACACGTAAACATGGCTAAGATATTCTACTTGCATATTGTGATCATTTATCTACAATTTGGTGTTATATTGTTGTTAATATTGATTTATCTAAGTAATTTCATTACACATCATGATGCCAAGGAAGGGTATTGGGAGAGCATTCAAATGTTCCCTCTAACATTTAATGCTTCCCTATAGATAACTTCCATTGCAGATCATCACAAACTTGATTGAAACTTTCCATGGGTGACACATTGTTCCCAACATACGGAGGATTTGCGAGATGCCTTAGGTTTCACTTCCTTATTTGATCCCAAGAAAAACAAATTAATTAGTTCCCTTGTAACTTTTCACTGATTTTGTTCCTATTTGGGCTGATTGTAATCTATAACTAAGTTTGTATTGCTTTGGAATTGGAGAAAAATGTCACTGTAAACTTGTTGATCCTATAATGTTCCTATTTTTGTCCTAGGGCGGGATCCCTCATGTGGGACACTAGCATCCACCATTCTGCCTAAGTTTGGTGCTTATGTCTTGTGATGAATTTTGGCCGAATTCTAATTCTAAATATATTTCTTAGCTCTTGTTTATCCTAATTTTTCTTTTTGTCAACATGTATTTTCTCTTTGGACTACTGAGAGTGTGAAAAAGTCACCTGACGATTTCCCCCACTCATTTTGGGGTGTGATATGATTCAAGAGGAGCATTGCCCAAACAAGGAAATTTGAAACTAATGTGCATATCTAAAAATAAAAATCCTACAAGGGGAATAGGGAATACACATGGTAACAATCATGGCGTATGCAAACACCAGGTAAAAAGGCTAGCCAAAAGTGTTAGTCTCAAACAAGCATACACGGTGTAATAGAAAAAGTCACAAGACACATTAACATTGCAAAATACACAGGGAGTAGTTGGTTTAATACATGGGACACTACTCATGATGTCATAAGATAATCAAATCCTTTAAGGTGGTATAAGAAAATAAGTAATGAACATAGGGCATATCCCACAAACAATGACAATCAAGAGACAAATAAAGAAGACAAGATAAAAGCTAATAAGAGAACCATAATTGGAAGTAGGCTTGTAATACAAATGCTACACATGAAGCACCCGTTAACATGTTAGAAAAATAGATAGTATGCCATAATGTATACAGCGGATAAATAGGAATGAAAGTAGTAAATTTTGCGATGATAGAACCTGAATATAGAGAAAATAGGAAAGGTATATGCCCCCAAGAGCCTCAGTGGGACCGGTAAGGTACAATACCAAACATCATGCATCATGTAAGAACATGTAAGTAATTTGCATTCACCTCAAGAGTACCATGTGAACACACATGTGTGTATGGAAAAATATAGAGCATACTATGAATCAAGGTAACATGATAAGAAACATGCAACAAAAAATAGTATAAGTAAGCAAGAGTGCATCCAATCAAGATCTAAGCTAGTATTTTTATTTTTGTAAATATGTGAACATGAAATAGAGTAGGTATGAGAGGGGAGAAAGGTTTCCCACCAAAGTGTATGTGTGAAAAGTGAGTTCCATGTAGGTAAGTGTGCCATTAACAATCATACTTGGACCTAAAATAAGAGTGCATTATTGGGTGGCAAGGGGCGAATATGCCCCTAAGAGTGAATGCTACTGTGGTATAAGTGATCTCATCGAGAAATATTTCTTAATATGAGTCACAACCCAAGGGGATAATGCACGAGATACCACATAACAATGTCAACGTAGTGAGGGGAAAACCCTATGGAATCTAAGATCTCAAATGTATGAGAAGTAAATGTAATGATATAAATAATAAGAGTGTGTCCATTAGGAGAAACTATAATAGGTGGAACAATGGGCATGTTTTCAATAGTGGAAAAAGTAAGTGCAAACATAAGGATCAATATTTAAGTCAATATATGTTGTATAACATATGTAACACTAAGAGGCTCATCAGTATCAACCAAAAACAATGGAGGAAGAGACGCGAGATTCATCATAAGAAATATGTGAAATTTGGAAAGATTGGAAGCATTAAAGTTATATGTGATATTTGGAAAGATTGGAAGCATTCAAGTTATATGTGAAATTTGGAAAGAGGGGAATTGATTTCCCCCATGGATGTAACAAGATGAGGAGTATCCATAGTAAATGAGTCATGCATAAAAGCTTGGAAAGTGAGAGCATTAAGAATCATTATCAAATCAACACATTGTGTTCTAACTTGTGATGAGGAAGGTGTAGAGAGTGATGTAACATTGGAATCAATAAGCATATGATCATTAGAAGTGCATCGAGAGTGAGACATGCAGGGAGGAGTATCATGGGTGTTGATAGAAAGTGTATAATGTAAATCAGTAGTACTATAGTCCATCACATGAGAAGAATGATGTGCAATATAAGTAGTAACTTTAGTATCATGTATGAGAGGGATATCACAAGGAGTATCAACATGAGTTATGAAATATATTGTAGCATTATCCATGTAGTAATGTGTGTCAAGGGAATTGTGTGATATGGCATGGGTAGAAAGAGTTATATGCATAGTATATAACTAAGGATGGCCTAGAAGGATATTATAATTGAGATTATGAGGCATAACATGAAATAGAACATCAAGAGTGCAAGGGTCTATAGTAATGGGTAGAGTGATTTCTCCCAACACTTGCTTAGGTGTGTTATCAAATCCATAGATACATAGAGTAGATGGAGTTAGATCAGAAACAAAATCCTATTTGATGGAGAAAGGAAATGTTGCATATATTAAGACCATATCCATTATCAACTAAAGCACGCTTAACAAACACATTATGAATTTGAACCTAAATATACAATGGAGGATCATTGTCAACAATTGTTTAGGAATGAACAAGAGACTCGAGATATTTTATGGTTGATGAAGATGTATAGGACGTTTCTTGCATCATTTCACCTTGGGCACACTTTGGAGGTCTAATTGGACCTCAAACGTGTGCCTCTATCTGATTGGTGGAGATAAATATAACAAAAATTCAAAGAATAAAGCAAAAACATGAAATATGAAGGTAAAGTCATGTGTGCATGGCATGTGTGCCCCCAACTTTCCTAAATCACACATATAAACCCCATTTGCACCTTAGGCACACTTTTGAGGTGAAATTGCACCGAAAAGTGCACATAAGCTTGGTGGAAGCACACTTCTCATGTGCATTTGCACCATGCACTCCCACCTTGCACTTCCACTTCCCATCTCCACCACTCAACTTGCAAATAAGTTTTTTTCCCTCCAAATATCCATAAAGTGCATTAAAAAACTCTTTGGCAGCCATTAAAACACATTTGGATCTGGTTTTTCATCCTTTCATGCCTTTGAAACTCTTCATGTGCCCTAGGTAGCTCAAAAGGTTTTCACTCATATCTCATAATCCGGCCAGGCGGAATCACTCTTAATTTTGTCCATCCATTCCTCTTGAGTGAAAATTTTAGCTAATAAATGATTCATATTAATTATTTATCGCATAAAAAATATATTCATGACTATTTTTTCCAGCCATCATACCCCTAGTTTGCTCAAAAACACCATTTTTGCAAAGAGGATTGTGAAAAATCCCCACGAGAGAATAATTTCAAACTTGGAGCATCCATTCCTCTCCTCAATCCCATAATTTTGAGCCATTGGACATGATATAAGGATAATAATTTTTATACTTATGATCAAAACCCTCATTCCTTGCTAAAAATACTTGCAAACCCCATATACAAGCAAAATTTATTTTGTCATTTTCTCTCAAACCCCGTGAGAGAATCCTTTCAAAATTGGAGCATGGTTTTCCCTCACCAATATGGTTCTAATGAATAAAAAATAACTCAAATCAGACAATAATTTCTCCCAAAATGAGAAATTGAAAATGTTCCCCATCATACCCTTATTTTGCTCAAAAACACCATTTTTACAAAGAGGATTGTGAAAAATCCCCTCGAGAGAATCATTTAAAACTTGGAGCATCCATTCCTCTCCTCAATCCCATAATTTTGAGCCATTTTACATGATCTAAGGATAATAATTTTTGTACTTATGATCAAAACCCTCATTCCTTTCTAAAAATACTTGCAAACCCACAGTATACAGTTGTCGTGAGAATGTGCACACAAAAATTGACAATTTCCGAGCACGACAACTATACCCCTATGCCAAAATTTTCATGTTTTATCATTCCTAAGAAACCCCGGACTGTTCGGTCGGTCAAATGAATTCCCAACCAACGTCATGATATTATTCGGGTGATTTAGGAAATTCCGTTCATTCCCCCGGTGATTTTAGGAGTTCATTGAAAATGTTATCTTTTGGCAGTATAGGGAAGGGCTATCGTTGGCCTTCCCAGGATTGGATCAACCCCCTGGAGCAGAGCAGAAGGGAAAAATTCAACATGAAGGTGAATGGAAGACCTTATAATGTCATGGAAATGATTTTGGAAGGCTTTGGGAAGTTCTGAAAGACTTGGAGCAGTCTGAGTGAAAATAGGGTTCACAAGCCTAGGCAGTACACAAGCCTAAAACAACTATTGAGCTTCAAACGAAGATTCCAGGAGCTCCGGATGGAGTTAGAAGTAAAAAAACATCTTCGGAAATAGGATTCCAAGACCTACATGATGGTGAAATAATATTTTCACAACACCTTGGCGCATATGATTGGAAGATAGTTTTTCTCAGGTACAAGTGGAGTCCTAGATCAAAACTCCAATTTTTCAGGGATCATATGATTGAATCAAGACATGAGACCCACATAATTGGATTCAAAATTCCATTTCCAATCAGGATCATATAAATTTTCACCAAGAAATTCCACCGGAAGCTCAAGTTATCTGCATTCCAAGTTACCCTCTCAAAGGCAGTTTAGGACTTAGTCATTTTTTCGAGAGGACACGTGTCAGCACCAGGAGCCTGGCGGGATTTCATGTCCCCCACGTCCCTGAGGTCAGGTACATCACCCCTTGGAAAATTTTTCCATCCCTCGTGTGACCCTTGGGACCCTCATATGACTTCCGGACACTGGTAGTTCGGCCTTGAAGTGCTTATTTGGAGCATGCATTCCCTGCCGTCGAGATCGGTTGCCACGTGTCAGCTCCAGGACCACCGTGGAATTTTATGTACCTTATGCACCTAAAGTGGGGAAAATTAGACCTTGAAAAATGTGCCCAGACCTTAGGAGGAGTCTTTTGGACACCCACGTGACCTCCTTTCAGCTCCCAGTGCTTCAAATCAGCTTTTTCCTCCTTCATTCCCTGCCGTTGGATCTAGTGCCACGTGTCACCGTCTTGCTCATTGTGGAAATTGATGTCCCTCACATCCCTGAGGTTAGGGAAATAAAGCATGGAAAAATTCACCCAAGCCCTACCTGTGCACATCTTTTTGAAAAATTTCCAAGTCTTTGCTTTTCCCGCTTCTAGCTTCTAACAGTTTTATTTGCACTCCTTTCCTCCATTCTTCCTCTGCAACATTCTACCATCACTCCGCCATTGAAAATGCTCAGACCAGATCAACAAAGGAACTAAAATACATTTCCCATGGTGATGCACAGGTCTCAAAAGGAATCCTCATCAAGCTAAGGAGAAACGAAGAACAACAAAGAAGAGAACAACAAAATCCCCATAGCTAAAAAATGGAAATCTAAACAAAGCTTGCACACGAGTACGAATCAATGAACCGTTTATTTCTGTTCATTCCTCTATCCAAGACCATCAAGAATACACCTTCAAACTCCCCCCATGTGTGACAAAGCATCCACAATGAAGAAATCTCCTTTCCGGCTCAATGAAGAAAGAAGTGGGATTTCCCGTCAAACCAGTCTTCGGATCGAAGTAAGATTACACGTGAAGCACCAGAAGAAAAAACCCACATCAAAAATACAATTTTATTTGCAAACGAGAGGAGAAAACCAGACCTACAATTTTGAGGTCCATTAATGGTGCCATACCCAGAAGCCTTTGCCAGTCCAAAATTAAAACTTTAAAATCTCCTGGATTATTAAGTGGGCGGGCTGAAATTTCAAAGGGATGATATTGGGCAAAAACCCATATCAAAAACTTCATTCCATGTCAATCTGACTCCCAGAGGCCAACTTTCTAAAAATAGCAGGTCTACTACATAGGAACTGCTATTTTGGGAAAGTCATTAATAGAAGAACCTAAGAAGGAGATGAAGATATCAGAGGTGCACTACAGCTGAGAATCCACCAGAATGGACATTTTGGCACTTACTAAAAATAGTAAGTGGGCCCTCAAGCACCTGCTAAAAATAGAAATTTGATCCAAAGGAGTGAGGAACGCAGGGAGAAAGGGGAATCAAGGTCACAACACTCAGCAAAGGATCGAGAGAGTTGCCTTTTCACACTTACTAAAAATAGTAAGTTACACTCAAAGAGAAGTTTTGGCACAATGGGATGTACAAGGATAATCATTTAGGGGGACATCATTGTTCGGGAGCATCCTAGTCATTTTTTCACAGGAATTCAAGATCCACCTTAGTTCATTCAACTTAGCAAGCGTTCGTGAGATAATTTGGAGGAATTTCACAGTGTGCAAGGAGTTTGAAGATTCAGAGTTTCACTACATTTGGAGCTTTCCATCAACGAGGATCAACGAGACTTCATCAGGAATGACATCTCCTCTTCTTCTTCTCCCCCTCTTTCTCTCTCCTCTTCCCCCCAACTTTCTCTCACTTTCCAATATTCTAATTTCACGTTGGGGTTTGCACTTTTAATATGACTTAAGAGACTTTAGAAACATAATGTAAATTAAGTCGCCTTGCTATTATAAAAGGGACTTAAATATTTGAAGTGGAATATGAACAGTCTTAAGTCATATTAAGGTATTCAAAAGGTCATGAGGAAGATGAAGAGTCATATTCTATTCTATAAATTGTAAAGCCATTCCCATTTCAAAGGGTTGGCGATTGATCTTGTAGACTCAAGAGTGCATTCTACCTTGAGAGAAAGCAAAGGAGATAGCCATTTTCTTCTACTCTCTTCCCCTCTCAAATTTCTTCCATTCCTACACTATGTACAACTTTTGTTCAAGCATCAATACAAGGAGAACGAGTTTCTAGATTTCTTTGACGAGGGATTTCATGACACTTTGTTCTCATCAAATTCTATTTTGTCTTGTTGTCATTTACAGGGTTGTTTCTTCTCATAAATGCATGTGATGAAGTTTCTAACTAGTGTGTGTGTAGGAATATGATTTTCTACCTACAACATTAGTTCTCCTACCTCCATTCTCACTCCCTTTCCCACTTCCAAACAAAGTCATCTCTTGCAGGTATATGCAAGCATTTCTTCCGCAAGGTCGGTGGAGTGCCCTTGTTGGATCCCCGGTCGAAAGGCCACCACAGAAATTCACCTTTTCATGTGCATGCACATACGACAACTGCACTGGTTAAGTAGAGGGACTTAGATTCCTAGAGTGTTGGCAAGAAATCCACAAGTTTGTCCACCCGACAAATTTTCTCGCCAACACAAGTAAAATTTGTTTTGTCATTTTCTCTCGAAGCCTTGTGGGAGAATCCTTTCAAAATTAGAGCACGGTTTTCCCTCACCAATATGGTTCTAACGAATCAAAAATAATTCAAATAAGATAATAATTTCTCCCAAAATGAGAAATTGAAAATTTTCCCCTTCCACCATTAATGCCAATTTGCAAGCCTTCCACACAACTCGAACTTATTTTGAAATTCCCATTGATTCCGATGAGAGAATCTCACCAAATTTAGAGAATATATTATTGTTTGGAATATCTTTCCAATGAAATGAGTCACATCTAATTTGGATTTGATTTTATCTCTTTTTCTAAAATACCAAATTAGTTGTTTATAACATTAAAATCCACTCAAATCTGTATATTTTTGGAAATGGTTGCGGAATCCATTTTCATTTGCACCATAGCGTTACCAATTTCTAAGGCCAATGGGATCATAAAAAAATACACAATGAAGCTATGTTTCTCCGGATAAGAGCCCATTTCGGTTGAGTAGTCGTGTACCTAAACATTGGTGATAATGTGATTGACTAATGATTAACATGTCGTAATCAATAATATGTAAATAGTGAATAAAAAGAATTTATTATCATAGAAAAAACATTGGAATCATCAAGTAACAACCTAGTACAATATCCATGATAAACCACCTGTAAGCAGGAACGAAACATGTATAAGCAATCTAGGCAGTTTTATGTAGTCAATGGACCGACGTAACAAGATATAAATTGAAAAACCATGTTAGATGTCTTAGTCTAGGTATGCCCTAATGTGTAACAATTGCCTCTATGGGATGACTACATAAAGCCACAAAGTTAGTGTATGTCCATGATGGTGAAGTTGTATGTCCTTCATCTACACTTATGTATACCTTTAAAAACATGTGTGTAAGATATATATGTAAATGCTAAGAGCATGATAAGTCTGATGTTAAAGTAAACCATAACCATGTATTGGTTTTGAATTTTTGATTTTTTTATATATCTTGATTATCATTGTAATAACAAAGCAATTGGTTAATCAAGAAGGGCCAGGGCACAAAATGGAAGAAAGGGAAAGGTCCCAAATAGTCTATAACATTTGTCAAAGCATATTGTGCATCAAGGTGTAGTAGCAAACTGGTCTCAAGGAGAGTGAGGGCAAGTGATATGCTCCCATTGTAATATCATATCTCATAGATGGGTATAGAATGTGGCATGCCTCCATTGTAATGTTGCATCTTATAGAAAGTGGGAAGGAGAGAGGGCAAGTGATATGGCCGCATTTTAGTATCATATCTCATAAAGTATGAGGGGGAATAAATATGCCCCACTCGGATGTCATATCTCATAGAATATTTTTAAAAATTCATAGTAGATGGATGACCCCAATGGGAAACAATAGTTTTATATGCAGTATCATAATGCATATAAGCATATGCGGATATAATAATGTAAGCTTAGTGTGTGCCATGACAAATCAAGGTTGAAATGTCAAATATGGAAAGATGGGAAAATAGTATGTCGTGGTGTAACATGCTTCTAAAATATGTAATAGATTCGATTACTTGTTGGACATATGTATGCATATGTCATTGATAACTAGTATGGACATTGGGGATGAGATAAAAATCATGATAGCAAGTGTGAATGCAATAATCAAATCATTGTAATGTCATATGTACATGGTGTTAGTTGCTTTGAATAGAAGAAGTATAAATCAATTTGAGGAAGGATGATCGTGACAAAAAGAAAACAAACAATTGAGAATCTATGTACCAAGATATAAGCTATATATGGTAAAAAAATGTTCCATAAATTCACATCTAAGCTAGCATACGAGGTTGGTTGGGAGTGTTGGTGACGATCCTATGGATTGCATACTCATATAAAGGTCCCAATTTGATCATCATGAACATCACATGGCACGACATGACATGAGTAATAGATGTGTGTCATCTATGAAATCAAGTAAGTAGTCTTGTGTTGTGTGATAACCTGAATCATCAACTCTAGGAGTATACTTGTGTATGTACAAAGGTGATTCAATTGTTATAGTAGCTTGTGAAATCCAATGCATGTTGGGAGATAAAAACAATGTCCTTTCTAGGAGATGCTTGTAAGGCTATTGCCTGACAACTATTGTAGCGCAAGGGTGAGTAGATATTATAGGTTGGTCGGTAAAACAAGTTGTATGTGTTGACGTGTTTCCAAAATGGGCCCCATGATTCATTTTTGGAAATTGGTCATAATTTAAGAGATTTAAGGCTTTTAATGATGTTATACATGCATTTTTAGGCACCCTTGTGTTTGAAACTTATCAAAATTGCTTGTCCTCTTCTTCTTTGAGTGCATACATGCCAAATCTAGAAGAACTTAGAGGATTTTAATAGAATTTTCCCTGATATGTTCAAATTATGTTAATTTCCTTTGGTTTTTCATTCTTTACATACCCATCAATGTTAATGTAGTAAAAGCTCGGGACACATTGTTCAATGGTATCCCAAAGCTTTTGGACTTATTTTATTTTCATGTTTTTAGTGCCTAAGATGGATGGTTGACACTTGGCACTCATACCTTTTCCCATATTCTACCTCGATTAAGAATACTTCTACCTCTTTGGGTAAGTTTCATTCATCTCCCCTTGAAAAACTAGTTTATGCTTTTGTTGATCCTAAGAATGCAGATTCCACTCATGTCAATCTTGTCATAATCCCCGATGTGCCTACAATTATTCCATCCTTTGACATCATTGACCATTACAAGAAAGCCAAGATTCAAATTTATGATTCTAAGTACTTGAAAACCCATCCCAAACAATTTTATAGGATAGTCCAATTTATTAAAGGAAGTAGTTCAATTTCATATTCCGAAATGCCCTTTCTAAAGAACCACCTCTAGCTCCTCATACCACTCCTTGGAATTGTCTTACTTCCACACCCTCCACCTCTGGGAAGATAAAACCTTTCTATATAGCCTTGTTGGTCAATGGGTACAAACTGAATAATTACATCATTGACTTCGGTGCTTTCGACAATGTCATGCTTGTAAAAGTTACTAAAGCTCTTAGTTTTTTCCTCACTCCTTCTAATGGCCATTGTTATTCCATGGAAACCAAATAAGTACCTCTTGTTGGCCAGGTCAAGAATGCTCATGTAGTATTTGCAGATTTTCTTAACAAGAAGATCATGATGAAAATTCTTGTAGTGGACATGCCAACCTAATATGGTATGTTACTAAGCCGAAGCTTACACAAGATGTTGGGGAAATAAACAAATGAATTGGTAGCATGCCCTCATTCTAGTCAATGGAAAGATGAAGAAACTTCTCCCCATTAGGAAAATGAAGTACACCATTCAAAGGCCTGATGACCCAAAGGTGGATATCTCATTTTAAGATTCAAGGTCTTGTAACTTTTTCATAGTATTGGAAGATGATATTGAGATTCCCATGTTGATGGATGAGTGTGTAAGTGTCACAAAGCCAATCAAAGAGCATCTTGATGATTTGATGGAATTAGAAATTGAAAGCATGTAATTCTCCTAGATTGAGCATGAATGCAGTCTCTCTAGTAAGTGGTGATGATGGCCACAAAGGTCTTGACTTGAAATAAAGCAATCCTGAGGTGATGAACAATATGGGTCATGAATACAAAATTATGGCAAGCAAGTTCTTGTCACACGAGTTCAATGTTTCCAATCATGATCTCAATGTTCAACATGAATTTCCATTCAATGAGTATGTTTGTGAATATGAAACTTTATCTTTCCCATTGGGAGAGGATGACTCCCTCAAAAAATAATGTATGAATGACAATATGTTTGGGCCTCTTGAAGTTGAATCTACTCAATATGAGGATGAATTCATCATGGAAATGGATTCCCTAGTTCACGGTGTTCGAGATTGGGAAAATGATGATCTTGATATTTCAACCCCAACCTTGTGCTTGTTCCACATTCATGAAGATGAATACATTCTTAATGAAAAATGGATAAATGGAATGATGTTTGATTATCCCAAGGATGATTTCATCCAAAATGAGGACCCTCTCAACAAGGGATATATGAATAAGAAAATCTTGAATCTTTCAAGGTCAACTCCACTCAAGGAAAGGGTGTTTTTTTGATGAAGGTAAATCTCAAGAATCAAAATGACCGAGATGGAGAAGAGGATGGTTTTCACTCTTCATACCCGACCTTGTACCCATTTTCATTTCCAGAGAGTGAAGAAATATACAATCACCGAGATCTAGAGGTTTGTCGATTACAGCGGCATCGAAGGCCGATATCCACATGCATGAACTAGATCTAGAGGTCTGTGACTTAAAATGCAGAGATATAGAGTCCTTAGAAAACACTAAAGGATCCAAAATGTCCAACCCTTTACAATGAGCCATGCTCTTACCTTTATAGATGAAAGAATGGGTGAAGAGGAAAACTTAATTTGAAACACAACCACCAATAAAAAGCATTCAATGCCTATAAATCCACCTGCGAGATATGTGAAATACGCTTCTCCTGTCTATTTGGTGTGTTGGAGAAGAAAGGGGGTGGGATATGAAGTGAATCAGGTGGTTGGAGCAATCAGATCCTGTATTAATGGCGTGAAAGACGTTTTCCCATTTCTCAACTACCAAATCCCGCTGAAATTTGAACTTGAATATCTTGCACTATACATGACATCAACAACTTTCGAATGGGATTGGGTGTGCATGTGTTAGAGCTCTGAACATAAGTTATAGTTGTCAGACATCTACATGTCACTTTGATACACAATGACACATGGCGTGCATTGATTGATTTGAAGGACCAACCAATTGTGTAAGCACTTTGTCGTTTCTTGCCACATGTCAATCAATGATTTGTCTTCGAGGATTTAGTGCCCAACTAGCATGCTTTGATCGATTGCATATAACACTTTCAATGTCCGAGATGCCACATGGCTCGAAGGGCACGAGAAGGAGGTGTAAAGGCATGCACGCGAAGATGAGGGCATGAAAGGAAAATTGAGGAAGGGCACGTATAGAGGTGACACATGCAGGAGAAATGGGATGAATACTTGAGGGAGAAATGCATGGAAAAGGTGCAATCATTATAAAATAATGTGCAGGGGTGTGCGAGAGTGCTAGGGACTTAGCTATTTTTAGGAAGCAAGTCAAGGGCATGCGTGCGAGGGGTAAATGGAACAAAGAAAAAAAGGAAAACGGAAAGATGGAAGGCGAGAGAATAGAAGAAGAGCGCGCATGGGGGTGCGAGGAATCGCCCAAGGAAATGTTCCAAGGAAAAAATGAGGTGCACGTAACTTGCGAATGTAGAACCTTCGAGCTGAATGGGGATGCAAGTTGTCCAAATAACTAGGGGAGTTATTTGGATAACAACAACCCCATATAATTTTTTTCCCTATCTTGTCAAATTGATCCAAGTAGCCAAAATTGTCAAAGTTGTCAAACCGCCTACTTTCAAAGATCAACTTTTGGGAGAGCTTCAGGGAGCCTTAGAGCATTTTAGAAGGCACAGTTACATTTGTCAAAAGGGTGTCAAAGTATTCTCTGTGATGGTGTAACTTAATAATCATCTTGGTGACTTTTGTATAGTGTTGGGAAAGATTCCATCATGGGTATTTTTTGAGAAAAATGAGTGTGCATGCTTCATTGAAGATTCAACTTCGACAAGGGGTTCAAAGAGGCTCGCGACAAGGGGTTCAAAGAGGCTCGCGAAGTGTTAGGAGATTATATCCCAAGCATTTGAAATATAATGGATCCTACTTTGCGATGGAATAAGTTTGGTAAAATTTTGGAAGCATCGAAAAGTTATAACCTTTCAAACACTCTTGATTTAATGTAGCATCTTTGCACTATATTCTTGCACGAAAGATTACGGGCACCTCTAGTAGATTTGTGAGATTGTATTTTAAATTCTCCTCGGGACCCATGATTATTTTCAGCCCAAACTTGTTGGAAACTAATTTTGTACCATACGAGGCAAAAGAGAGGGTACGGAAAAAATCTGTGAAGATCACATTATCGGGTATTCCAAATGTTCTCATTGGATTAAATGACCCCTTTACATGTAAATTAATTTAGTGGATGACCAAAATCCATGAAAATTTGATCCTGGGGCAAAGAAAGCAATTAGGAAGTTTTTCAGGGGACCAAATCAAGTTTTGGAGCATGCACTGAAGCTGCAGGCGCACCTTTGGTGTCCTCTTGCACCTTTAGTGCAATTTTTTGGTGCAATTACACCTAAAAAGTGCACCTCACTCTCATTGGTCCATTTCACAACTCAAAAACATAAGGTGGATGGATCAAAAGTGCACTTTATGACTTAAGTGGGTATTTTAAGTGATTGTGGGTCTCATATCTTCCTACAAGAGAATGTTTTAACTCCTTTGCACCTTGGGTGAAATTTCACCCCAAAAGTGTGTCATGGTGTGATTGGTCAATTTCCCCCATTACATGCATGTCATGCAAGTGAAAAACATGAAAAAGGCATGGTGGGTGTGATGTGTATACATGTTTCTCACTCATCCAAGAGCATGGCACCCCCTAAACTACACCATGCACCTTAGGTGCAATTTTGAGGTGCAATTACACCAAAAAAACACCCAAGTGCAATGGAGCACCAAATCTCCACTTTTCCACTTTCCCCCTCCTTCCATTTCACTATGGGCTTCCTCCACTGCAACTTCCAACATGAAAGTGCATTCATTATTGCTTCCAAATCACATAAAATAAAAACATAAGAAAAAATTAAAGAGATAAATCCATTAAAGATCCTTTCAAGCCAGTGTGTTCATCTAAATAACAAAAACCCCTTTGATGCCCTAGTTACCTCAATCTTGTTTCCTTCGTGTCTCTTAGCCCTCCATTCTGTTTGCCACCAAATTTGAACCATAGGGTCCTTGTATGAACAACTTAAAGATGATCTAATACTCATACCACATGAAAAATAGTTTAAAAATATATGGATGACTATTTTTTCGACAATTTGGGCCTTGCACTTCAACAAAATCAAGATTTAAAAGCCAAATTTCTCTCAAACCCCGGGAAGGAATCATTTGAAACTTGGAGGACTCAATCCTATGATAAAATGAATTGTTTTATACCAACCTTTATGATATAAAGTGGAATATATCAAAATATACAAGCAAAAATCTCCTACAGCTCCAAAACCCCTTCAAAACCCCACACCCTTGAAAAATTGATCGGCTCATTCTCTCAAACCTTGTAAGAGAATTCCTTGAAATTTAGAGAATCCTTTCCTATTCCCAAGAGATTAGAAATGAGCCTAATATTAGATGAAATAGATAATAATTTCTTATGGAATGATTAGAATTTTTTTGCCCTAGCTCTCATTTACACCATTTACTAAGCTTTCCTCCTAATTAGAACCCATTTTCAAATTTCCCATTGATTACGACGAGAGAATTTACCCAAATTTGGGGAACTTGTTTTTATTGAGATAATATTTACAATGAATCAAGTTGCATCCAATTTGGACTTGATTTTCTCAAATTTTGCCCGAATTGTAAAATTAGCAACATGTAGCACCAAATTGTAGTCAAATTTACGGGTTTGGAAACAGATTGTGTAACCCATTTTCACATGCACCATAATGTTATCATCGGTTTCTAAGGTTGGTGGGATCATACAAATGTGAGATGAAGCTTCACAACTCCGAGATACAAGCCCGTTTCAATTTTATTAGAGCACGTGGATTTCGATGATTTGAAGCAAAAATAAATAAATATGGAAAACTCATTTGTGGACTTGTCGGCATATGTGGGAGATTTTTGGTCAAAAACACTCAATTGTATTATTCAAAATATTTTATAATGGGAAACACGATGGAGATCATTGTTATGTCTCTTGAGGATTCTCTCAAAGTAAATGGCCACTGTTCCAAATCACATGGTTATTTTTAACCTTTGCATCATATTGTGACCATGTCTTAGGAGCTTACCTCATAATAGTGAGGGGAAAATTCATGCTTGCAAATGATTACAAGTTGATTTGTAACATAGGCGGTAGCGAACCCACTTGATTCCCAAATTTGGTCTCAAAGTGTATTTTGGTACCGGAGGACATTTTGCTTCATCTCATGCATGGTGTTTGATCATAACGTGAATGGCATTGCATTCAACCTCTCCCTCTTACCTTCACTCATCTTAGAATTTGAAGGTTTTGGACCTCACACTTCATATGTCATTGTGTTCTTAGGTGGAAATGTCATCATGTTATGATCAAACACCATGCATGAGACAAAGCATAGCGACAATGAGTGAAATACATTAAAGAAAAGTGTAATAAGGGAAACCCGGTCTAACTAGAAATAGTAACTTATTACAACACCAAGAATACTTATTTATAGTAGGGATTCAACCTACTCCCGTTGAAGTACCCAGCAACAAATGTTGTTCCATCAAACACCTCTAATTGGAAAGTGCTGTTTGAAGTATGTGAGTGATAACATACGACCCCAACCAATGTACTTTAAGCTTTCTTGGATGGCACAAAACCTTTGAGTCATAAAGGAGCACCATCTGTCTGACCTCAAGCTTCTTATTCTTGATATGTGTATTGTACCATGCTTTACTTGACTTTTTCTTATTTTTGACTCCAACGTACTATTTCTCGCCACTCATCTAGCTTGATTAACTTTTCAATCCGTTATTCTAATGCTTTCTCATCAATAGACCTCCAAAGCACACGTGTACATGCAAAGATGGTAACATGAATTCCATGGGAAGAAGCTGCCTGTGCGAAACACTAAGCTCAAATGGTGTGGCTTTGTTTAATCTTTTATATGTTGTGCGATATGCCCAAAGCATGATAAAATTTTTATCATCCCAATATTTTCTCCCAACATTAGAAATTTTTGTCAATGTCTATATCAAAATCTTGTTGAAAGCCTCAATAGTTCCATTTATGTCGAAGATGATATGGTGTAGTCTTATGGTGTGCAATCATGAATTCATCCAATAAAGTTCGATTGTCTCATTCGTAAAGTGTGTGCCCCTATCACTTTGGTCAAACTTAAAGGACATCCATACCTTGTAATAATATTTTCCCATAGAAACCTAGTTGTTGTAGAAATGCTTTACAATCCTTTGTAGGGGCATGCTTCACGACCTTGTAAGGTAATCCGTGCAAGTAATGATGTAGTGTGATCCGAGTTCTACGTGCGGCTGGTGAAATATGACCTAGAAAGTCTAAAGCCCATTTTTCAAATGACTTTGCACTAGGAATAGGCCTTAAGGGGATCTCATCTTGTTACCTTGGTTTGCCAATGTTGTCGATGTGATCACATACCTTACAAAATTCCTTACAATATTTATATAGGGTCTCCCACCATAGTCCAATGAGTAGAATCTTACACATAGTGACGTCACCTGCATAGTGGCCACCTACAATACCACCATGAGATTCTTCCATAATATCTGTGTGCTCATGCTCGAGTACACACCGACGTAGTACTTCATCTCTTCCTAATTTGTATAGATCACCATTGATCAACATAAAGGGTGTTGCATGAATTGTAATTTGTTTCTTTTCCAAGGCTTTCATACCTTCTGGTGTCATGCCTATACGCAAAAATACAACAATATCCTCTAATTCTAAATTTGTGTGTTGTAACTTGTATAACTGTGCATTGGGCATTGTATCTTCAATGGCATGTGCTTTTTCTCTGATCGTATTATGGAAAAATGTTCGTCCAAAATTACTTTTCCTAGATTTACCACAAATGTGAAATCAAATTCTTGAAATAAGAGTATCCATCTTCATATACGCCCCTGCAAACGAGCTTATTTATCAAATACTTCAATACCATGTGATCTGTATAAAAGAAAAATGGTGTAAGCTTAGCAGGTACTATCAGAATTTATGTAGTGCATAGATCATTGAAAAAGCTTTGCACTCTGTAGTTGTGTAATTACGCTCTGCAGAGTCGGCTCTCTACTAGCAAACAAAATAGGATGATCTATAATACCTTCTCTAGGTGAGCCAATACCATGCCGAGGCATCCACATGTACATGAAATGGTTGGTCCCACAAAGGAAAGTGCAGAATAGGCGCGGTAGTAAGTTTCTCCTTTAATGTCTCGAATGCACACTACTACGGTTCTCCCAGTAGAATGTACCTTTCCCTTTTAGTAACTCCTCCAAAGGTGTGAAAACCTTGGCATATGAATTTTCTATAATACCCCATGTGACCCAAGAATCTGCGCACCTCACTCTGATTGGTAGGCTCTTTTAGGCCTATAATGACTGCAACCTTAGTTGGATCAACCAACAAACCTTCCTTGCAGATTATGTGTCCTAACAATATTCTAAATGGTGTAGCAAATATGCACTTCTTGATGTTCAAAGAGATACTTAATTGTCTACATCTTTCAAACATTAAGCGCAAATTGTCACAATGGTCTTTGACCAGTCCATACACCGTCCAATCATCTAAATAAACCTGTAAGAAGTTGTGAATAAACTCTTTAAACGCTTGAAAAACTATGTGCGAAAACACAACATGTGGATTTTTCAGACCAAAAGGCATCACAGTATAGGCAAAGCTACCCCATTCAGTAGTAAAAGCACTTTTTTCGTGATCCTCCTGGGTAATCCTAACCTGATGATACCCAGAGAACCCATCTATAAATGAATAGATTTCGCGCTTGCAACGCCTTCTAGTATTTCCTCGGTAAATGCCGTAGGAAAGGGATCGAGTCACACATGAAGCATTCAACTCCCCGTAGTCCACACAGATCCTAATTTAACCATTCTTCCGATCACGATCACCATTGGACTAACCCATTCGACTCGTCGAGGGGCTTGATAATTCCAGGACTTCAACATTTTGTCAATCTCTTCTTTAACCTTTTCATGCAAGTTTGGGTTCATCATGTAGGGTCTCTTTCTAACCGGGAACACACCCTCTTTAAGCTTTATCTTCATCTCTCATAATGATTTATGCACACCTTTAAGCTCATGGTACCCCAGGGAATAAATCCGATAATCTCGTAGTAATTATATGATTTTTGCCACTTGAGTCGACCAATAGTCTCCAATTATGGCCTCCTTAGGCTCAATGTCGATCCAATATTCACTTTCTTTGTCTTCATAAGTTCATGATAGGTGCGTTTGGTCTTATTTGCAGACTTGTCCGACACCTCACACCTACCTATTGAATGGTTTATATCTAAATTTTCTACTTCTTCACCATCCACTAAGTAGACCATTTTTCCTTTTTCTTTCTCAAGGCAAGCGTCTTTGAAGTAGTGTGACATTGACCTCTATTTCTTAAACAAAACGTGCTCTGAGTTTCCTTCATCAAATAACTCATGAATGAGTTCTTCAACCTTGGCACTATCTCCCATAGTTAAGTGCTTTATGACCCTTAATGCCTCTTCCACCGAGGCTTGGTAGAGAAGAAGTCAAACATTTGGGCCATTCCTACAACTAAATCCTACCAATTTCCAGCCTCTTTATGGATTTCCACATATACATACTAAGCACGTGCGCATCCATGTAGAGTGGAATAAAACTTGTGCACCTGCATCAAGGTGGTAAAGCTTCCTACCCTCTCGTCCATAGTCTCTCACACTATCAATGTGGTGTTAAACATGATGTTTACCATGATAAGTTCATATTTGAGTAGGTGCATTACTACTTTGAAAACCTAGTGGCAAGAGCAATCCTAATTTCATTCCATCCTACAAGATTATCCTTGTGGACCACGCACTAGTGCGCGTTGCATCCCAGTGTAGGGTATATGCTAGCATATTCCTTCTCTCCAACTAGTCTAGCCACTTTGTTCTTTCATGGTGCACATGAAAACCATAGGGTCTCCTTCTCTGGTGTAACAAGTTATCGAGTTGTTACCGATTCTCTTGATATAATGTGGTTTACTGACTCTAGGAAATATGCTCTTTACTTCGTGCCTTACCAAATCATAAGTGCTATGAGCCTAATTATCACAAGTAACACTTGTAATATCACTAATGGATTGTGCATCCTCCCACTGAAGGATTCCTTCTTTACATGGCTCAAGTACCTCTGGATCCCGGATGGTACATACATAAATCCTATTCAAGTCTTCTTCACTCAAGGGCTCAACATAGGGTGCAAATTTTCCATTTGTTAAATGGATAATAACTCTTTCCTCCTTGTTTTCAAAGTCGATATAGCCCTTGTTGAATCAAGATCAACATTATTTGCATAGTACCAAGGATGCCCCAATAGATGTGGGAAGCTATTTGACTCTGCGAGTCTAAAACCTCAAAATATCCAAAGTGAAATTGGCCCTCAGTATGGTAATGGACGCATCTTTTAAAATTCGATGGGAGTAGCCTTAGTTCGATTAGCCATGAACAATACATTAGAGGATGGCTGTAATAAAGGTCTCCCCATTTTTACCCATGCATCTAAGGTAAGAACATTGAATTCCACACTTGTATCAATCAATATATTACTCAATAGCCACCCATCCACAACAACATTCAGAGTTATTTCCTTGTCATAATCTAGGCTATGAGGGGGATTTGCATGCAAGATCTGCCTTCCAATCTCGACTTACACGTGAAGTGTTTCCTTTTAACCAATTCCCCAACAATGGAATGATATTCTCCTAGCGTAACAATTTACACACTTCTCTCAAGTCATCCATATCAGTTTGGATTGTCTATGATGCTTTCTTTTACTCCATCTTTTGTGATTGCTCCCTTAAAGACTATATTTCACCCTGAAGATTCCTGAGTACCTCCATGGTTTCCTAGTAAACCTCCTTCTGATGGGTAGAATCTGGGTACTGTGCATGTAGAACCTCCCCCTTAGTGATGGTAGGATTCTATTGCAATACTTTTTTGCACGCGCCAGCTCAGTGGCTGGTCATGAACTTTACCTACAATGCCTTGGATTTTTCATCCAATTTGGGTATCCACTAATTTTCCACAGAGCGATGTATCCAAACCATCCCCACTCCTTTGTTTTATTTTTTATGCTACTTACTAAGATGCTCATACAAATTTAGGCACTCCTCATAACTATGATTCTTTCCGTAGAAAGAACATGTAATATTATGAGGAAATTCATGCCTGAAGTGGTCATGAGATCCACATGTGTAACACGTTTCATGAGGGAACTCACTTCTTCCACCACCATGGCCTTGGCCTCCATATCCTCCTCGAAACCCTCAACTTCTGCCACGACCTCCTTCAAAACATCCATTTCGGTCATAACACGCTTGATTGTGATCTTGATGCTCACCGTTTCCTTAAGAGTTAATCGATACTCCCATGCTCTGCCGCATACCAATATATATGGCATCATGGATCTGACCAATCAACTCAGTAGTCTTCTGTATCATGAGTCATGGACCTATAAATTTTACAATAGCAAGATACGTTCTTCCTTATCACGTGTTGTAACAATGGGAGATGGTGACATCATGGTTTAAGTGACATATCTCACACCCAACAACAATGAGCGTCCTGATATGTGGGGAAAACTATCCTTTGTGTGACCTTCTAATTCACAATTTGTGCACCAAATCCCTGTGTGTGTCTCATGTGCTGAATTTGCCGATAGTTTCTCCAACTTCTTTTCCATAGCTGCGATATGTGCCTCTAAAAATGAGCTCACCCCAAAGTTTTTATACTTCCCATTTCCTTAGCGTGTAAGGATGCTTCAAGTGCTTTGCGTGGATCAATGTATGTTTTATGTGATAGTGCCCTCCTAAAAGGTGTAATCAAACCTCCAAAAAACCATTGTGCATCTTGGCTTGCATGAATATCATAAGACAACTTAGATAACAATGTTTTGAAACATGCATCATACTCTCTGACACTCTCAGTAGTGCCTTGCTTAATATCCTTGAGCGCACTTATACTCTTCTGCTCAAACTTAGGGATGTGAAACTCTTTAAGGAAAGCATCTTTTAAGGCTACATAGTCTACACAAGTCTGATCAGGGTCAAAATTTTTATACCAGTTGTGTGCACACCCTTGTAACGTAGTAGCGAATTGACTTGCCCTACGCTCAAAAGCCGTGATTCCTTTTACGTGCCACAATATTTCACACATGTGCATGTGTTCAACAACATCTTCTATGCCCCTATACTCTAGGAGATGAAGAGACATCTCCATGTAAATATTTTGGGGTTGGTGTGGACCTTGCCCACTTGATCCAGAACCTCATGTGTTTCCTCTACCTCTAGAACCACCAGATCCATCGAAACTAAAGCCACCTATACCTCCTGATCCCAAACTTGTAGCTAGGGTCGACCTTTCCCACCTGATCTAGAACCTCCTATGTTTCCTCTGCCTCCAGAACCACCAGATCCACTAGAACTAGAGCCACCTATACCTCCTGATCCTGACCCCATAGCTAGAGTCGAACCAGAAGATGTACTTCCCTGTGTCCCAACAATAGTATTGAACTACACCCCGATAATTTGCGAAGTATTACTACTCCCAAAAGAGAGTCCAAAAGTCTGCGCACCTAAATTTTGTGCAGATGATACACTGAAAAGTACTCCCATATAACAATGAAGCCATTTGCACTGCCATCATTATGGTTTTTATTTGACTCACTCCTACTCTCCCACTACCTAAATTAGCTTACTAACTATTTATTGTACTAGATATTGGAAAACCAAGCACAAGGGCAAGGTTGTCAGGTGGATTCAGATGCGCACTGTGGCCTAGGTTGTCTTTGTTGATGCACTTCTACGTGAGGTCGAGGAGGGTTCCCTATCATGCTTTCCCAAATGGGGAGTTCCTGATGCTTGGGTTCCACATCTTCTGTGTGAACTTCAAACCCTTCTGAACTATCTCTCTCCACAACACCATTCACTCTGCAACATCCCATTGTTTCTCTATCTCCCTCTCACGTGCCTCACTATACTTAAGCCACCTTTCCTCCCTTTACCTTTCTATCGTTTGAGTCATCTCTTTCACCAAACCTGCTCCTGCGCTGCGCGCGTGGTGGGCTTTAGTTTGTAACAATTTATTTTCCAAGTTCGGGTTACCATCGAATTTTGATCGCTAGTGGAATGCCTTGCAGAGCAAGTTCCCTGGGATATCATAAAAATTTGAATTCATTACCTTTGGGTAGGTACAAGTGGAAATTGAGTACTCCAAGATATAGTTGTTCAAAACACCACGGAACCATGTATCCACAATGCGAGTCCAAATTAGATCAACATCATAAAGGGTCTGAAATTATTCCTGCATTCAGAAAAGTGTGCGATACCTCCAATTCCGTTTAGATGCATAAGCAACCAGCCACTCGTACAGTTCTACTAGAAAGATAACAAAGAAGCTCTCATACAAATAGTCATACAGATTCTACTCCACCCAAGTGCATGTGTCAAACTCAGATCTAGTGCTGAACCTCTGTGCATATTCTTCTTCTAGGTTGTGTATCCACTCCTCAACACTTGCTAGGGTCAACCAATATGTCTTCATCATGAACCATCATGAAAGCAACTAAAAAATAGGTCCGTAATGGAACCAATGATGTAACCTAGAATCTACCAGTAAAATCCTAGGTGCACTGGCACATCACTTAGCCTAGACTGAATGCTCACTCGAAGCACGCAAAGGTACCAGTGCTCCTCTTTAGGGTTGCTTTATTACGGGAGGTTAGCATGATGAAGAATTAATGCATTTAGATCCAAATATATCATTCTACAGTGCATGTTCAGATCTAGATCTAGAGAATAACAAACTTAAATGATAACCATGATGAAATCAAGCATGCAAGAACCAATTATACTCGGATTTGATACTCTGATTCAACTAATACACTTCATTGCATTAAACATGATAAATACACAAAATCTTATTACAATAGATAATACCATAGTTTATGCGCGCATCAGATTTGGTAGCATAACCTCACAATAACTCAGTTCTCACATATCACTCCTCTACTACGCAGTTCATTACATATTTATAAGGGTGGGGACTTTCCCTTCACCACTTATCTAATCCTAAAATAGGTCACATGCTGAAAATAGCCATGCGCCTTTACAATAATAGGCTTACATGCAAGAATGCTAACAATAGACCTCTCACAGTCTAACTATCAGTCGCAATTCTATCTTTAGCCCATATCCATGCAAAGCACTTCGTAGCTGATCCTCCAAAAATAACCAATGCATGTCACGCAAGTCTTTAACTGGTTTGTGTGTTCGGCATGCTATCTCTAAAAATAACTCATACTCATGAAAATGGCTAAGTCCCAAATCTATCTCTCTTCTTCGTGCGTGATTCTTTCCTGACCCTTCGTGCCTTTGAATGCGCTTTGTTCTTCTGCGTGAACCTTCTATATGTTTTTTGCTAAGTGTCATATTTTGATCGACCAATAGAGAATCATAGTTACTTAGTATCCCCACATTCTTCCATGTTTTCAACCTATGGCCTTTGGCCTCTTACATGTTTAATTCAAAATTTATCTCTTGTGTGGGCTTCCTCAAAATCCAAAAAAATCAAATATTACAACATTAGAAAATTGGGATCTACTTATGTTTTGTTTTGTTACCACATAGACTTGGACGTTGTTGTTATAATGCTATTAACTAAACACACACAATTATATATGCATTAGGCCTTTAAAATATACATGAGTTAGTTATAAGACATATAATCTTGACATTACCATAAACAAATGCATACTTCACGAATCTTTAGTCATATAACCATGTGCAATATTTTCCACATCGAGGGAATATTCACACATAGTTTATAAGGATATATAATTCATTTTCTCTAACACATTGGTGTTATGAAGTTACTTCCATGATGTCTTGTTCTAGCTTATCCAATTTGACATGTGCTTTACTACTAATATTGCATTTTTCTTGTAGTGGATGATGATATGACTTGCTTATATGTAATGAAATTTATTATTCCACACTTGTTAGTTGATGACTTAATAATTATGAAATGTTTTTACTTATACTAATATTTCACATATATTCTTTTCAACTTCTATAATGATTGCACTTATATGGATTCATGATTTTATGTATCTTTGAATGATTACTACCTAATCTATGCTTCATTTTGTTCTATAAAACTTATATTCTCTCTTCTTTAATACTAACTATATGATTCTCAATTACTTCATACTTATATGTGACTATCTCGATTCTTGATTTAATCTTGTGCTTCTATGTGACTCTATGATTGATTCTATGTCTAACTAAGTGATTCTTGATAGCTATATGGCCGTATTTGACTATATGATTCTTGACCGATTGTATATGTGAATGTATGGTTCTTGCATATGCTATAATTTTTACATAATGCTCAATGATATCAATGTTTTTGAGTTGTCATGTCATTAAAAAAATTCATAAAGTGTTCAAGTAGGCCAAATGTGTGTGATGGGTCTCATTATGTCATGCTTTATCAAGTCATGTCATGTGTATCAAATGATCCTCTATTTTGCATAATGTTTCTAACATACTTCTATGAACTTAATTGTTGTATTTCAAATGATTATATATTTAGAATTAAAAAATTATTCACATATTATTATCATCGGGATGGCACATTATATGCGTGGTCTATGATGACTATATCTTGATTATGTAGACTTATTCAACCATGTGAAGTATTGTGCTTTATATGGTCTATCTCTTTACATATATTGTGTTTAACCACTTTTCTTTTAAACGAGTGATATGTAGGGAACATATGTCACCTCAAAATGGAACATATTGTGGGCTCACTCAAAATTTCATATGAATTTTAGTCAAGACTAATGAAATTTAGTTAGATTAGTGACATTTCATGTTATTCAATTTTGGTAGATTTTCAGCAGTTTTATAAAATACACAAAGTTGAACTTGATCCCAACATCATAAAGTCGAAGTTGGCCTAAACAACTCATAAATACGAACTTGGCCTCAATTTTTTTAACTATGCCTCTATAGCCCACAAAGTTAAATTTGGCTTTAATAATCCAAAAAGTTGAATTTGGCCTTAACAACCTGTTGGTGAAATAATGCATTGCGGGATAGATTAGTGGTTTTCACCAAAGATAGTGGGGCTAGGCCCATCCTTTTTGGCTATGGGGAAGCTCCCATTTATTGAATGCAAGGACTATATTAAAACATGGGTGCATGTTAGGATGAGTATCACACAAGAGTACTCCACTTGTAACGCTTGCTAAAACAACCCACTTGAGACCCAAGAAACAACCTAGGATTAGTTAGGAAAAATATGGAATAATTTTTTTTTGTTTAAAAGAGTCTACTACCAGGTTACAAGGCAACAACTATCACTAACAAGTTCCAAAACAATTCTAATCCACTAGAATATACTTTTCTTTTATTAACAATTATTAGAGGTCACAAGGTCCAAAATTTAGGGTTAGAAGGTTCAACTAGGTTCAGAGGGTAATTCCTCACCATACCCACTCTCTAACAAGCTTAAATATTCAACTTGATTTTTCTCACACTTAACACATTCAAAATTTTCCTAAATCATTCCCATTGGATAGGAAATTTCCTCACCTTTCCAATGATATAAAGAAGTCCTCCTAACTCATAAAATTCAATTTAGGGGCTGGCGGACCTTGGGAGGAAAATTTTCCCAAGGGCGAGCCTCGTGTGCCTAGGGGAGAAATTTTTTTCCTTGTGCGGTCGGTAGAGCGGGAAGAGTTTTGGATTTTTTTCCCTTTTCAGGGAAAAAGCATGATTTTCCTCCGCGTGCCCACAGGCCCGAAGAGGACACATGTTGGCTTGAGAAAGCTCTGGTGGAAAGTCAGGCCGTCAGAGAGATTTAAGGCATTAAGCCTTTTGGGTCGCAAAATGCTAAGGGATCAAATTGATCCGCACCTCTGCCGACGCCCAAGGCACCACGTGTCAAAATTTGATTAGCGTAGGGAAAATGGACTTGTGGGGACACATCAGAATTTTAGACTTTTGGGTTTGGAAATGCAAGGGGCAAAACTTCCCACATGCCTCCGCCTATCCCAGATGATGCCACGTGTCATCACCCTATTGGCCACAGGCCGGCGGGGAGACGGATGAAACTAAGAAAAATTTCCTAAGAAAATTTAAAAAACGGTAAGGTTAAAAAGGGTCCGCCCATCCACTAACACCTCATGGTGCCATGTGGCAGCTTATGATTGGCTAGCGGCCGACGGGGTGGTGGAGAAAATTTTGAAAATTTTCCCAAAATTTTTCCTAAGTCCCAAGGCAAAACTTCGGGCCGTGGGCCCACCAAGGATTTTTTTCCCAAAATTTTCCGCCAAGGAAGGAAAACTTCAGAGGGCCATAAATTTTAATAGAGAGCTTGGTTTTGGGCAAATGAGGACTTTCTCTGTAAAGCTCTTGACGTTCTCTTTACCTAGAGATAATTGATTTTAGATTTTGATAAAGTTTAAGGGGTAAAGTTTAAGAAAACGGCCTGTAGGCTTATATAATGAGAGCTGATAAATTTTAACTTGTTAGATCTGTTCAATTTGATCTTCTCCTTCACTCAACATGCCAAAAAGACATGGAGAATTATTCTAAGAAGAATTTAGGATGCATTTGGAAGGTAATTTTGCTTGATTGATTTCCAATTCAAATTTTTACAACTTCAGACAACAAAATAACTGTGAAAGGTTTGGGCCTGATTTTGCAATGTTTTAAAATATTTCCTTAAGTGTTTTTTTCAAATTGAACTCATTTATACCCTGGCATGTTCAATTTTAATGTTTCATTGTTATTTCTTGCTTGTAGGTTCGAACTGTTCATTTTAGATAAATTATTTGCTAGTTTAAAATTCAAAACAGAGGTCAATTTCTAAAGGATTTATTTATCATTTTTCACCTTCCAAGTATGGAGATTCATTTCCATTCCAGTCTAATACATTTAAGTGATTTAAACAAACCATTTAATAGCTAAAATGCAAAGTTTGATTTCTAATTTTAACATATTTCAAAAGAACAGAATTACATATCTTTCCTTCATATGTATTCCTCATTTCAATTTTCCAAACAAAGATTTCAAATCACAATTTGATGATCAATTTCAATACAACAATGTAAATTGATAAAGGTAGTGCAATATTTTATTGATTTCAAAATACAACTTTACATCTTTCAATTTCTTGAATGCAAATAATAGATTTCAATTTCTTTCTTTCAAATGAACAGAACAAAGTATATATATCTTTCACATTTCAAATTTACAACTTTCATAGCTCAATACAAAGTATCTTTCCATTACAAATAATATACAGATCATCCACTTCAAAGTGGGAAGGGTTACAATGAGATTTCATTTCACATGGAACTGTCAAACTATCTTTCTCCTCTACTCTAGAACAACAACATAAATTTCTCCTATATCCTTGTGCCCCCACAATCCCTCCTTATGCCCCCACAAAGTAAAAATGCAATGCCATTTCTTATCCTAATATTTAATTATGCCCCCATAGTTTACATTCCTAACCCAAACATTATTTAAAACATTTTATGTAATTCATAATAAATTGTTATTTTGTTACCTATGGTTAATCCAAAACCATATTTAGTCCAAAATCAACAACCAACAAGCATGCATAAATTTTATTATCCTAATATATTATTAGTTTAATTTTTTTATTAAATAATAATTTTGTTATATGGTTAATCAACCATATTTGTTTTTTTAATATATTTGTTTTTATGTAATTGTTGCTTCCCGGGTGTTATTGGAAGCTTGTTTATTCTGGCATTTGGTTGCACCTGTGCAACTCATTCTCCCGGATGTATTTGGCTGTGCAATATCTATAAATATTGCAGCCTATTCACTGTAATTTTTTAGTTGATTGAGATTAATAAAATTACACAGGCTTCCGTCCCTGTTTCTCAATCTACATTTGGTACCAGAGCGAGAATCTGGCCCTGTGAAAGGTGTGGAAGAGAGAGCAGCAGAGAGAGAGGAGATTGGAGACGTGTTTGCAGCATTTGAGAGCCGGTGCAGCCTCGTGCAAACTCCCAGCCCCATCCCTGCCTCCCCCACATCCTCCTGTTCCTTCCAGGTGCTTGGAAGGCAAATTTTTTTTGCACTGGTGCACTCAGCACCAGGCAAAAATTGCTACAGGTATTGGAAATAATACTAATTTTTTTTTTTCCAATAAGGGTTTTGTCTTTACTGTATTTGGAAGTCGCTTTGCTTGTTTTGGAGTGTGTATATGCACCTGCAGTGAACAAACAAGCAAAAACAAAAGTGAATCAAACAGAGCAAAGAATAATAAAAAAAAAGGAGAAGGAGGCGCCCACGCTGGACCTGCACAAAAAATATACAGTGGAAGAAGAGAATAAGCGGCCAAAGAAGAGGAAAAGCGGCCTGCATAAAGAAAGAACGTCTTTGTGAGCAAAAACGACTTCATTTGTCGGCCTTGTCCTCCTAAGCCTGCACAAAGGAGATAAAAACATTTTTTTTAGCAAATGCGCCCATGCGCGGCCTGCACAAGGTAAAAAAATGTTTTTTTTTGAGCAAAAGACGCGTCCTTCTCCCTCGCCCGCGCCATTCTCTGTCTCCAGCGACCTGCATAAGGAAATGCAGGCTTAGATAGCAAGCAAACAACATTAAAAAACGTGGCCAAGGCAATAAAAATGCGGCCAAGAAAAAACGCGCCCAAGCAAGGAAAAATAGCGCCCCAACTCAGATCCGCGACCTGCACAAGACATTTGGCAAAAACAGTGAGCAAGAATCAAAGAAAGGAAGAAAAAAAACGCGGCCAAGCTAAAAAAACGCGCCAAGGAAGGAAGAACAACATCCAAACACAAAAAACGTGCGGCTGTACATGCAAATCAGTGCGTGGATAGCAAAAAAACGCGGCCTGAGCAAGGAAAAGTGGCTGGAAAAGAAGGAGGCGGCTTCACAAAAGCAAATAAGAACAAACAACAAGCTCCAGATCCGGATTTGGAGCAAAGGAACCCTAAAAATGCCTCTTCACCAGCATGCACCACGTGGAGCCTCTACAAGCCGCATTTTTTTAGAGGTAAGTCAATTTACTTGTCAATAAATACAAATTCCTTCCTTTCATAGCCCAAGCGCCCTAAGTGGGCAAGTTGGCTAGTGCATGCGCCTTGGGAGTGAGAGGTTTGAGGGTCAAATCCCACCAAAAACACTCAAAAACTCTCCTTTTGCATCTGGCGGAATTTTTGGCGAAACTGCTAAATTTAGCAGACTTTTTTGAATTTAGTTACAACTAACTAAATTTAGCGGAGAAATCCCTAATTTAGGGTAATTTTTTTCTCCCATCTGGTCTGTTTTTTCATTCCAGACATTTTTTGCAAAAGGAGACCCATCTAAAAATTGCATTTTTAGCTATTTTTTTGCAATTTTTAGCATTTTGGGTCGTATTGGGCTCAGGAGGCCACGAGGACCCCGAAACTGAAATTTTTTGCCTGTCATTCAAATTGTACTGCATATTGTACTAATTTACAGGTTGCCATAATCAACTGCAAAACTTTGTAACTGCTCAGAAACTGCCAGAATTGTAATAAAAAACAGTAAAATTGGTTCTGTAACACTCACGAGATCCTAGATCTCATTCGCAGCGTTCGGTATATACGGTGCCTCTAGGAAGCGCTTACGGGTAAAGCCGTCGTGACTACTACTGCACTTAACACCTAATATAGCTACAACAACGTCATCAGGCATCGTCCCTATAAATCAACGGGGAGTAATAAGGTCACAGTGCACACACTATGAACCATCCCATCCGTCTGTGAACGATTGCACGACATAAATCCGGACTGAGAAATTATCCAAGTATATAGCGAAGTTACGCGCACGTATGAGGATATTTCTTTGAGCCGGTGTCAATAATCACACAGACCCCATCAGTATTGTCTTGGTACCACGTATTGAATTCTTTCACGTACGTTAACGCCTCTTTCACGTACCCGGGTATATAGAAAGGGCGAGCTTCTTCCACGTACTGCATGGGTATATCGGAAGGGCGCGTATATAGAAAGGTTCGGTATATCGGACTGACGGTATATAGATTGGGAGACCTAATACCAGGTGATAAGAGCCAAACCACATCGGTGATCTCTGCAAAATGGGCACCAATGCCCCCAAATTTTTCTTCCGGATTCACATTGCTCGGAAGAAGCAACTATCTTTGCTTGAAGACAAAAATCAAGACACGGCTTGAGTTTGAAGAAATCGCTGTTGTGGTGGTACTCTAACCGAGATCACCAAGCGATGCAACACAACAACGACAATTTGATAGAAGCGGATCGAAAAGCAAAACTCATCATCTTGTTTGGAGTATTCGACGATGTGCGAAGCCCACATTCGAGATGCCACATCAGCAAAGAAGCTTGGGATAAGTGAGCACAATATATGAGGCCAAACAAGAATGTCATACTCAATTTGCAGTCGATTACATACATTGAAATTCAAACGAGAATGAGAAAATTGAAGCCTTCTAAGAAGAGTTGCGAGTTGAGGGCTTCACTTCTAGCCCTAGGAGAAGAGGTCAAAGATGAATCTCTTGTTCCCATTGTTACGAGAGCTCTCCTTCTTCTTACACAGCATTTTTGTCACACTCTAAACTTGTCGATACGACAATTAGTTTTGACAAGCTAGTAAACCTACTACAACAAGAGGAAGCAATGCACAACAAGGATGATGAAGAGGAGCGAGAATTTGTCTTCACATCAAAATGGAAAGGAAAAGGTAAAGGAAAACCTAAATCCTATCGAAAATCCCCACATCGAAATCGGTATCATGGGGACAATCAACGAAGAAGCGATGTCCAATTTGCAAAAGAGGACATGACTTGCAAGAATGTTGGTTTAACACATATAAGAAAGGTTCATCAAGCAATTCGGACCAACAACAACAACAAACTTACAGGGACATTCAAACAACTATCACGGGCGAGAAAAAAGGGCTGGAAAGAGAAGCCCCACCAAGAAGGTAATATTCTTTGAACAACAAGAACGATCGACAATGAAGACTTCTTGTTCACTTTGCTCGATCAAGTGAACCATCCACGTCATCTAGTGACGTCCGGTATGTTGATTCGGGAGCCACTCGACACATGACCAAGCCCACAGATTGGTTTATTTCAATGAGGACACACCATCGAAAAATCATGTTTCGTTGGGAGATGATTCTTCATATACGATTCGAGGGATTGGAAACATTTCTCTACCCCTTGGTTCACGCAAATGCGAGACTATCGGATGTTACTATATGTCCACTGGGTTGACAAAGAACCTTCTTTCGGTCGATCGACTCCTAGATCACAACCTGAAAATTGACTTTGATAGTCAATCCGGCAAGAAAATGTGTTTGATTCGAGATAAATCCGAGGCTCGAAAATAATTGCAAAAGCCTCAAATGTGGGACGATGTTTCAACTTGATTTCATTCACAAAAATGATCAAGCACTTGTGGCTAAAAACTCCACCTCGGCCAGGTTGTGGCATCGGAGATTTGGTCATGTAAGTTTCAAATATCTCGAAACACTTCGCGGTGTAATATGGTACATGGGCTACCATCTCTTGAAGGATACGAGACAAGTGTCCTCACTTTGCTTAGCGAGAAAACAACACGAGTTTCATTCCAAAAGAGTACTTTTGAGCTCATGGTAAACTTGACTGGTTCATACCGATTTGGCGGTCCGATGCGGCCAAGTCATTCAGGGTTCCAGTATTTCATGCTCTGTGTTGTGACTATTCACGCAAAATGTGGATTTTTGTCTTCGCAAGAAAAGTGAAGCCTTTGAAACATTTAAAAAGTTCAAAGTGGCGGTTGAAAAAGAAACTGGTCGTCACATCGAACTCTCCGCTCGAGATCGAGGGGGAATTCACCGGTGATGAGTTCGAGAGACTACCTATAAACTCACGGGATTAGTCGACAAATGCCTCCTCCACACACACACCGCAGCAAAATGGTGTTGTTGAGAGAAGAAATCATCTTATCATGGAAATGGTGCGATGCATGATCGATGATTCCGAACTTGCAAAGACATTTTGGGCGAAGCGGCAAAAACATCGATGTATTTGTTAAACAGAGCACCTGGCAATTGCTCTTGATGGAATTACACCACAAGAAGCATGGTCAAAAGGAAACCATCCATTGCACACCTCGAGTATTCGGGTGCAAGCCGCATGCACATACCCAAACAGAATGAAAGAAATTGGACATGAAGTCAAAAATCTCATCTTCATTGGATACGGTGAAGAGACTCTTGGGTACAGATGATGGATCCTAAGACCGAAAAAGTCTACACAAGCGAGAGATGTTGAGTTTTTTGAGAAGAAGGAAGCAGAGACTCCTCCTCCGGACTCACAAGATGTAGATTTTTCACCAGTTGTAAAAATTGAAGCTAATGTTCCCTCAGAAGATGAAAGTGATGATGGGGATGATGGTGTTGATCAGATAGAACCACAACCCATGGGAACAGGTCAACGTATGCCTAAATGGTGTACAAGTACATTACGAGATGCAAGATTGGATGCTCCACCTGGATACATCCACCCCTGGACCACGGACTCGCAGTAAAGCAAGAGAAGAAGTTAACTTTGCTTTGATGAGTAGAGTTATTGAATCAGACGAGCCCTCTACAGTCCAGGAAGCCCTACAGTCAAAAGCTTGGAAAGATGCCATGGATTCTGAATATCAATCAGTGATGAAGAATAACACTTGGCAGCTTGTTGATCTTCCACCAGGGAAGAAACCCATTGGTTGCAGATGGATATTCAAAACTAAGTACAAAGCAGATGGGACAGTGGACAAGTGCAAAGCAAGACTTGTAGCAAAGGGGTACACACAGAAAGAAGGCATTGACTATGAGGAGACATTTGCTCCCACAGCTAAGATCAAAACGATCGAATGATCTTTTCTCTAGCTACACGATTTGGTTGGAAAGTTCATCGATGGACGTAAAAGTGCCTTCTGAATGGAGATTTACAAGAAGAAGTCTACATGACTCAACTTTGAGGATATGTTGTACACAGTCAAGAAGAAAAGGTATGCGGACTCGGGAAATCTCTGTATGGCCTCAAACAGGCACCCGGGCATGGTACATCAAGATTGATGAGCATCTCGTCATGAACATGGATTCGTCAAATCCATACGATCCCAATCTCTACCTCAAAAAGCAAGGGGGAGATGGTGATTGTTGTAGTTTATGTCGATGATCTAGTCATCACTTTGGCGATTCGATGAGAAGATGATTGATGAAACAAAGAAAGATCTTAAGTGATCATTCGACATGACAGGATCTCGGGCTTATGCACTACTTATCTTGGACTAGAAGTATGGCAGAAAGAGAATCATATCTTTGTTTCTCAAATGAAATATACCAAGACAACGCTCGAGAAGTTTAGGATGATGGATTGCACACCAATTGCTACACCTATGGAGAACAGATTACAATTATCTCGTTCAGATCCATCTCCTGAGGTAAGTGCCACTCTCTGTCGGCGGTGATTGGGAGTCTCATTTACGACCTACACTAGACCGGATATCAGCTTTGCGGTGAGCTATCTATCCGAGGTTCATGAACCCAAAATTTTCATTGGAAAGCAGCAAAGCGCATTTTGAGATATCTCGAAGGATCGGTGGATCTTGGTCTAGAATACTGAAGAATGAAAACTTCTTCTTGGTGGATATTCGGATTCGGATCATGCGGGTAACATTGATGATAGAAAATCCACTTATGGATTTGTATTCTTTATGGGATCTGGACCAATATCATGGGGAAGTAAAAACAACACTTTGTTTCTCGCTCTTCCACGTGAAGCGAGTATCGTTCGCAGGAGAAGGCATCGTGAAGTGATTTGGCTACGTCGCATCTTTGGAAGGACTTGGAATACCACAGACAAACCGACCACCATGTATGTTGACAATGAAGGTGTTCTCAAACTTGTTCGCAATCCAGTTTTCACGAGAGAACAAAGCACATTGAAGTTCGAGTTCATTTCATACGCGAACATGTGTTGAAGCACAACATCCAACTTCATTTTGTCAATAATTTGAACAACGAGCAGATATTTTCACAAAGTCACTTACACGTGACAAGTTCGAGTTGTTTAGAGCATTTCTCTCCTCATCTCTTGAATGAATGCATAATTAAGGGGGAATGTTAGGATAAATTTTATTATCCTAATATTTAATCATGCATAGTTTAATAATTATTTAATAAATTGTTATTTTGTTATATGGTTAATCAACCATATTTTTTTATGCATCTTGTTATATTGTTTTTAAACAATATATATTTTTTTTATAATTCCCGCTTCTTCGGTGTTATTGGAAGCTTGTTTATTCTGGCATTTGGTTGCACCTGTGCAACTCATTCTCCCAGATGTATTTGGCTGTGCAATATCTATAAATATTGCAGCCTATTCACTGTAATTTTTTAGTTGATTGAGATTAATAAAATTACACAGGCTTCCGTCCCTGTTTCTCAATCTACACTCCAATCTCCTTCCAAAAGAAAGAGCTCCACACAGCAAAAATTCACCCAAAAGGAAGTATGCAAAATGTTCAACAACCCAAAACAAAGCAAGGAGTTCCAATTTTATAGAAGAGGGAAGAGAAGAGGATGAGGTGGATCCATGTAGGATGCCACATCACACATCCTCAACTCCAACACAAAAGTCAAATTCATTCTCCAATGCACAATAAAGAGGTGGGTGAATAATATGACAATAAACTTACACACTCCAAAAGCCCACACCCCAAAGGACCGAATTTAATAAAATGTAAGAAGAGTGCAATTAAAAATTAAAATTAGTCATATCAAAATGCATAAAGAAGGTCTAAATTCAACCCTTCAACCATAGGTATGGTTAGTAAATAAAATTAAGAGGTATGAGACAAGTAAATCCCACAAGCCTCCAAAATCAGCCTCCAAGGACAAATTCAAATTTCCAAGAAGGTGGAGTGTTTCACACTCAAAAGTAAACTTACACATCACTTACAAAGTCACTTACACATACTTACAACATTTAATACAAAAGCCAACCACTTCACTAATTACTTTCTTATGACATATTGATTTGTTTACTTTAACAACATGATTATTCACAACATTAACACAACATTTAATAACTAATGAAAAAGGGTAAAAGCACCACAAAATAAACACATGCAAACATTAATAAAAGAAACCACATTAATAAATACATAAAGCCCCTTGGTCACATTCAAAGGTAACCCCCCCATGGGAATCCCTAACAAAAACAACACACACACACAAAACCATGTTGCCATGGTGACCTTGTTGAATTCATCTAGAATTCCAATGTGGTTGTATCCAATCCCTCGATGTTTGTTGTGATATTTTAACCTGCAAAACACAAATACCTCCTTCGGCCTCGTGGCTATAACGATACATCCAACATGATATAAATATAATCACAAAATCATCTATACAAATGAATCAAAACAACATCAAGGCAATTAACATTATCACTTACAATTTATATCAACAACTATATCATCATCATATAATGTCCATTTTCTAGGTCTACTCACAATATCCAAAATCACATGTTCGAACAACATTCATAATATATCCATGTCAAATAGTATATCATCATCCACATATGAAGTGTCTCTAATAATAATCATGCATCATAACTAAATCAAGATCAACAATAATCCATGGTCCAACATCTAACATCATACTAAATCAAAACCATAATAATGTCCATAATGTAATCAACAATATCAAGATCAGTATCAAAAGGTGTCAAAGGGAAGTGGGCACCACACCACTAAACTTGTGGAAAAGTGTTTGTATAGTGTACAAGGGAAGAAATTTCTAAGAAAGAGGTTAATGGAAGTAGGAAAATAAAGAGAAGGGGTTAAAACGTGAGAAGAAACTAGTATATTCTCACCAATATTAACCATAGTAGGTCCCCATTCAATTGGAAGAAATCAACCTTATAAGCAATAATAAGACTAATAAATTAGAGACATAAAGTTTAATAGATTTATTAATCAAAGATACAAAGTTCCTTCTTGGTTGTACAAGATTAAAAATATTGAAAAATTGTGAAGTAGAGAGAGTAGAATAACATAGGGAAGGATATAAAATAATGTAGCTTATTGATTGCGGTAGTAGTGATCCAACCAACAACCCAAGTGGTAATTCTAGTGGGGTGAATTTTGGGACTCGTAACTTTTGCACCGTATCTTTGATTGACTCCATTCTAAATGCGTTGGAAATATTGGAATGTGTAGAATATGGTGAAAGGGTGCTAAAATTTGTTTGGAAAAATTTGACCCCCAAAATCCAATTGTAAAGACCTCAAATTGCAATTTTTGTAGTGTTGTCTAAAAATAGCAATTTTACGAAATTTCACATATATAATTCACTATATTGGTGACCTTCCACATTCTTATAGATGTCTCTTCATATTTATAAAAGTAGTATATAAGTAGATGTAACCCATAAGGCGAAGACAAACATTTATTTGTTGAGATAACTATTGTAATCACAATTTTATGAGCAATATACATCTCTTTTCAGAGAAAGTTTTTCTATTTACATTTGGCGCAATTGTTATTCTTTCCTTTAATCCAAAAACCCTTGAGTTTTGGATGAAGTAGTGAAATAAATTCCAACAACTTACAACAACCAAAAGCTGCTAACCCTTTGGAATGGAGAGGCCATCACAATTTATAGCTTACAAAGATGCCTCTTCCCCCATTTGAGTAAAAGAGGAAACAAGGTTACATTCCAATGGAGGGGGTGTAATAGAGAGAATTTGAAGGTTTGAAAGAAATATTATGCTCGGCCCTATTCTCTCCTTACATGACATGTATCAACCTTTTGAATTGATGATAAACATAACCGAGTATTCCATGGGAGATGTTATCATGCAACATGGCCACCTTGTTACATATCATAGTGAAACATTCAATGAAACAGTCAGAAGTACCCAACATATGATAAGGATCTCTATGTCATCGTCCAAGCTTGTAAACAATGGAAACACTACATTCTAGGGAAGAAGACAATCATCCACATAAACCATATGCCATTGGAGTTCCTTCAGACATATAGAAAAATAAGGAATGAAAGACACCAGAAGTGGGCCACATACCTACAAAAGTTCCACCTGATAATAAAACATAAGAAGGGAATTTCTAATTCAACATTATATTTCCTAATCCGCCTTCCGATTGTAGCCCTCAAAACTATCCTTGACCTATGTGGACATGAGACTTCTAGTTGGTGCACTTTGTATGAGATGGATCTTGACTTTTCTGATACATATCAGGCCCTCTAAGGAGGAAATCATGTCCCCAATTTCTATCTACAGGATAACCTTCTCTGCCACATGGGACACATCTATGTTCTAATTGGTGAACAATAGAAGATGATATGGGAGGCACACTTTAGTAGGATAACTGGACACTTTGGCATGGAAAAACACTGAAAATACTTCAAAAGAACTTTTACTAGCCCAACCTAAGGAATGATGTGGTTAAGTACATCAAATCTTACACCCCTTGTGTAATTTTCAAACTAGCTAATAAGAAACAAGGATTGTATATGCCATTTCCAAAACCAAACAATCTATGTACATCCATATCAATGGAATTCCTCTCAGGTTTTCCAACTTCAAAACATGGAAATGATTGTGTTTTTTTGTAGTTGATCGATTTTCTAAAATGGCTATAATGATTGCTTGTAAGAAAAATATTTATGTTGAAGAAACTGCTAAACTCTATTTTATTCATGTATGGATCACCTTTGGGCTTCCCAAGTCTATCATTTTTGATAGGGAAAATAGGTTCTTGAGCATATTTTGGTCCACCCTATGGGGAATGATGGATATTAAGTTGATGAAGTCCACATCCTTCCACCCATAGACTGACATACAGAAAAAGGTGGTGAACGCCTGATTGTCCACATGCTTCATATGTATCACTCTAAACACCCATGTACATGGGATGAGGCCTTGCCATACATACAACATGGATACAATTGGACCCTTCATAGCTCCACCAAGCACAAGCCATTTCATGTTTGCTACAAATTCCAACCTATGACACCCATTTATGTATGCATTTGGTGCATATAATGGAATACACGTCTCATGGAAAAACTAAAGTAGAAAAGGCAACAAGGTTTGTGGAATAGATTCAATACACTTAGCAAAAGGTCCATGATATTTTACAGAAGATGAATGAAAAGTATAAATAACACCATGATCAACATAGGGTTCCACATCATTTCAATGTTGGTGATAAAGTTTGGTTGTGGCTTTAGAAGGAAAGGCTTGCAGTCCACACATGAAAATTTAACCTCTATGGTATGGTCCTTACATAATCACCAAGGGTAGGTGAAAATGTTTTTGAGTTGAATCTTCCACCTTACCTTGGTTTGCATCCTATCTTCAATGTGGACCTCCTCAAACCATATCACCCACCTCTTTTGGACACCTCAGTCATAGCAGAACAATTGGACATATGCAAACTCAACCCAGAAATATTTTCTCCAATTGAAGATCATATTGTGGACACTTGGATAAAGACCACTAGAGGACATCCTATTCAGCTCTATCAGGTGATCAAGAAAGGAAATATTAGTCATCAAGGTGAGTGGATCACTACGTACTAGATAAAGAAACAATTTCCACACTTGATGGGACCCCTTGGTGTAATGGGGACCATTACTTCTGAAGGAGGGAGGAATGATCCGACAATAACAACCCAGGTGACAATTCTAGTGGGGAAACTTCCAGAGTCATAAATTTTGCACCATAGCTCTGATTGACTCCATTCAAAATGTTTCATAAATCTTGGAACACATAGAATATGGTGTAAGGGTAAATTTTTTTGTAGTGCTACATAAAAAATAGTAATTTCATGAAATTTTCACATCTATAATTCACGAAAGGTGAATCACCTCATCTCCCTTGAGATTGGATACCTTCTAACTGTTATTGCTCAAAAGTGCACCCTGTAGAGAGATGACTATAGGGGTTATAAGCTTGCTTTGAATCTCTCTCTTTCATAGATATAATGGAAACACCTCAGGTCTGTGGGTATACCTATTGTTGAGGTGAGTCTCCGGTATCAAGGCTAGTTCCTTCTTGATGTATCCTAAACTATTTTTTTGGTTTTGAGGGTAAAAAGATGACTGTAAATGAATTGAAAATCTGGGGTGATACACCAAACTTGTTGAGGGATTTGACTGAGTACATGCACAAATATTTGAGAATGGATTCTGGATGCACAAACCAATAGTTTTCAATAGAATATTAAGGAAAAACACTTGATGTATTGAGGGAATGATTCACAACAATACTGTTAAGATAAGACATGCACACTAATATTATGTAGAAATAACTAAATTTGTAGCAAGGTAAGATGATTAATCAGGGAATTTGACATTCACAAGAAATAATAAGGTATACACAACACTACAAATAATTGGAAAGGTAGAAATCAATTCTCATTCAAAGGGCAAAACTGGAAAAATCTGCTTCAACACTCATGTGTCCAAAAGTACTCCTCTGTGCTTTGCCATTGCACACAATATATAGAAAGTTTATTCATCCCACCCTTCCTAAAAATAGACTAAAAATTGTACTCGCCCATGCATCCTATTTTTATCCTTTATCATGAATAAATAAAGGAATAAAAATAAACATGCTAATACAATGAGACATTAATAGCCTTGGTTACAAAAATACAACTCAGTCAAACTGCATTGATTGATTGTTCTATTTTTAATAAAGTTGGATGAATAATTTGGCTAATAATAAGCTTTTCTTCATGAGAAAGTCTTCTCCAATACATGTAATCTATGTCTTCTAGTTGATGATGTGACACTTACATTTTGATCCACTTGCCCCTCCTTGGATGCACATGCAAAATAACATCTCTGTGTGTGAGTAAAATAATTCCTTTATTTGCAATACTTTACAAAAATAATTCACCCATGCATTCATCCTAATGGGGACAACTTATAAGCTATGACATTGAGATCTGTTTGTCTTCTTGTGTTCACATGAAGAATTACACTCCTGAGCAAATATATTTTGATCATTTTCAAACCCTTCCACTCTGGGGACCACTTATGATGTGTGCACACTTGGAGGGTATGAGGTTTCTTTTGCAAAATATTGAGGTCAATCTTTGCAAATATTAAGGTAACTTGCTCCTTTGTTGACTTGGCATATAATATGAGTTGAATAATAATCAATTGATTATTAAACTTGACATACATATTTGATTTCAAAAGCATAGGTCTTTGATCTTCAATGTATTCAACAAGGCATGATGTGAAACATTGGCCCCCTTCAATAATTCTATGGCACCATTGATTCATTGCACTTAATAATCATGGTTTGACTATTCTTTAAGTCCCCTTTCGTTGGCATATTATTATGATTAAAATAATCATGGGGTCTTTTTTTGAAACATTTCCAAACTATAATCCTCGCCACCTTTTATTAATCATTGTATTTTGATGGCATATGATTATGATTTTTGACTTTATCAAAAGTAAAATGCAAATAATTTGGGACACATTCCCCTTCCTCACAAAGCCTTGACCCTTAGTTTTGTCGGTGATGATATGTAGCATATGATTTTCTATACCTTTTCCAAGGTTAAAGTAATGATTACAAATTGGGACATAGTCCCCTCCAACGATGGTTTACCCCATGGAATGTTGGTGATCAACTTACTAACCTTGGTTATGATTGGGGCTACGGTTGGATTACCTCCTCTTGATGAGGACCATTGATTTGTTCTGCTTGATTCTTGGTCTTTGATTTTCTATACCCTCGGTTAGGGTTTTGACCTTGTAATTAATATGGTTGGTGACTCATTATTGATTTTTGAATAATCTGATCTCATTCGTTGATTGAAGTACTGCTTCATTCTAGTCATCGATTCTTTAAGCATCCGGATTTGCATTGATTATGGGTTTGGAGATCCTGCAACTACTTCATGGCTTTATCTCGTGTACTTGTTGATTTCACACCGTTGATTCCTAACTCACATGTTGAGTTAGGTCACCATGAGTTAATCTGAGAAGTGCTTTATTTGCACCCCAAAACGATCATTTGCATGCAATTTTTTTGGTTTGTAGGGCAACGCCTTGGCAAATTTTATTCAGGCGCCATTATTGATCTTTGGAGATCAATTTTTGCTTCATTTCCTCTGCAAAACAGTTCTTTGAGGTTCTGAATATCTATGTTTTGTTATATTTTTCTCTATTTATAGCTTCTGAGTGAGATTTGATCATGTTGGCCGCCATTGTTAAAGCCTTCGAGCTCGGTTTATTCATAAAGAAGAACTTTGTGAGTTCTTTGTTCACATTATTTAACTCAATGATGACTCTGAACGAGATTTAGACTATCAAGGAGGTGAGATTTACCTCGAACCTAGTCTTCGAACTTGGGAAATCATTATTTTCTATCGTTTTTACTTCAATAAGCATCGAAACTAGAATGTTTGCTTTCATGTTATGTTCTCATGCATTTTTGGCTTTATCAAGTTCGAGTGCCATTTGCAATTCGATAGATCTTTTGAGCATTTCACAAGATTGACCCAAACGGTTAGTTCTGTCACTTTATTCTTTGAGTTCCTTGTTTCACTGAAACCTTGTGGATGTTTCATGAGTTGGGTTTCTCTGGTATATAATGCTCTTTGTCATGCCTAACTTTGAAGTTGGAAAAATATGTACTTGTATTTACACTTCTATTATAATGGCATACTATTTGATGATTCTACGACCCATTTTAGCTTCGTGATGAATTGTATTTATGTCTCACATTATTGTTTCCCAACTCGTGGGCATGATACGATGAAAATACGCCTTTTCTTTTGAGTTCTTTGAGCTTGGTGATGTGGAATCTTCTAGATTTTGCATCGAAACTTTTGACACATCTTAGGGTTGTTATGATAAGGGTTTTGAAGCTCGAAACTCCTGTGTCTTGGATTTTTCTACCTTATTATGAAACTTGTATTCTACTCTTAAGGTAAGGCTTTAATTTCATTGAGGTTAGTCATTCTACTAGCTTGAGATTTGTTCTGCATTATTTTCTTGCCATGGAACTAGTTCAAATCTATGCCTCTCATCATTTCCATTGTTGTGAATGGTTGAACTTGGTATTTCCTTTGGTTTGCATATGCTCTGAAATTTCCGTTTCATGATGGAAGGTTTTTATCACCGATCTAACATTACCTTTTCTCTCAGTGCACTTCATACTTGAGTTGGGCCGTCATTGTTGTTGAAGGTGATCTTTTGACATGGGTATTTTACATTATTTCTTTGTTTAATTGTTTGTTGTTACACGAACTTTGGTTCGTTTGGAAACTCGGATTCACAGAGAATTTGACTTTATTACACGACTCATGCTTGTATTGTTATGAGAAACTCTTTTATGCCAAATAATTTGCATTGGGATTTGCTTCGTATTTGCTACATCTTAATTTACTGATATCTCCATCTGGGTATCTCCTTTCGATGAGGTTAATGGGATCTTTCGATGCACTGTGCTTTATTCCATTTTGGTATAACTACCTCCATGAATGTTTCCTTCAGAGGACCTCTGAACTTCGACTTGCTGAAAGTGTTATGTCTATTAAAAATGAGCTTTGGTTTGTCTGTTTCTTCAATTCTTTCTCAATTTGTAACTTTGAGATATTTCTTTCTCACTGGTTGTAGATCTTATTCGATGCCTAGAAATTGACTGTGAAAGGTTTTATTACCCTATTTCAACCGTTTTTCTATTACACACTCAAGAGAATCGGATCTATAATGTATTGCTTCGATATTGAATATGTTGTTGTAACCTCCAAGATCTGTAGATTTTACTATTTGAAAACTCGATATATGTTGTTTGTGAATATATCATTTGTTTGCAAGTAAATACTTCTCTTTCATTGTTATGAACAGTCATTATTTATTATCACATCATTGTATAGATGAAACCTTGACTTCGAGGAGTGATGTTGCTTCTTTAGTTGAACTGTAGGTGACATCTTCCATTGTTTGACACTGCAAGTTTTCTTGAAATTTGATAGTTCTTGTGAGTTGTACTTTGTAAGACTGTCTGTAATTTCTATTCTTCAGTTGGTAGGTTTGTGATGTGTGCTGTCTCTGTACCATTAAGACTTGATCGCTTGTACCTTTTTAAGGAAAAATGTAGCTTTCATGTTGATGGAGTTTGTCTCTCATTCTCAATCTTGTAGATAAAACTCATAAAATTGACACTTTGTCATATGTTGTTATTTTGATGGTTGGAATTATGATGAAAAATTTACCTTGAATCATTTTCAGACCTAATTTCATATGGTGATGTTGTGAGAATTTTTGACTCTTTAAATCTGAAGATAATAACATCATTTCCTGTACTTAATTCCAAAACAACATTATGAGATGTTCTTTTTGATTCTGTTTCAGCCTTTTGATGTACCTTATCTCTACTTAGTTTAAGAGATTCATCTGCAATAAGTGATATGAGAGCTTGAGGGAATTTTGAAAATTTGTAACTGAAAGAATCTTCTTCTCTTTAGCTATCTCACAACTAGATGACTGTTATTTGATCTTCTTACAGTTTGAGATCACTTGAAAACTGAAATTTCTATTGCTTATGAATTGTCTTTTGTACTTGATCAAATTTACATGAAGAAGACACTGCCACCATTATTAATTGGAAAAGTTGTACTTTCTCTAGTAATACATGGCATATTTCCTTAATTTGGCCTAAAATGAACAATAAGTTCCTGTAATGAATAGTGAAATCTGAATATTCTATAACTCTTATGTAGCATTACTTAATAAGTTATGCAAATTGAAAATAGTTGTAGCTCTCCTTTCTGCTCTTATAAATATGAACATGCTACATTATTCTTTGTTCAATCTGAGTTAAATTTCTGCAATACTTCTCCTTATTCAGATTACTATTTGATCAATACAATAGTTTATCTTTTGTCACAACTTTCAAGCATGTATTAGTTGTGAAATAACATGATGGAAAGATGTAAAATGTCCATTTTACATGGCGAAGCCTTGTCAAAATTTTCTTAGATTTCCTTTTCCATTTTGTTTCAACTGATCACTCTATAAGTTTCTACTTCTTTATTTTGATACTTCTTGCATTTAAAATTGAAACCAGGTAGGATCACTCTTTTGTTGTTTGACCTTGACATTAAACCCTTTACCTATTTGATAAGGTATGGCACCGGTGATGTAATCTCTCCTGAACATGACTGTTTCAGCTTTTAGACCTTCAATTAATTCTGCATTTTCAGAAATAATATATCTTCTATTTTTTAAAAAAGTTTTTGTATTCTATTTGATGAATGACATAGCTTCCTTTCTGTATAAGTCTCATTGTCCTGAAAAGATGTTCCCTTTCAGCATGCATTATATCTAAAAACCTTCCATATCTCTTGTTCATTTATTTTTTTGTCTTGAGTTTATTTTCTGTCCTTGCTTGACATGATTAATTTCTTCCTTTATTGCAACATACCTGCACATCTTAGAAAATAGTTAGAAAAGATTTAGGCTATTTGGCCTCTCTTGTATTCCATAGTTTTTCTTCTTTCATCTTTCTTCTCTTTCTTCAGTGATTATGAGGACCACATGTGTTGTTTATGGAATAGTATTCTTTATCTTGCTATGCATTTATCTTTTCTGTAATCATACCTCCTGATATCAGGAGATTCATTTGCACGAAGATAGATAGTACAAGAACATGATTTAATCCTAAGCTCATGACTGATAATCTCTTCTCTGTTTGTTTTTCAGGTACAATGTAGTGATGAATAACAAGGATGAAGATGGAACAAAAGTGGAGCGAAGATGGAGCAACGGGACAAAAAAAACAAGGCAATGATGGATTCCTTCATGTGTGGGAAACATTTGAAATTAATTATGAATAAAACATTGAATTCTGAAACTAAGTTGTGTACTTCCTTTTGCATTTCATCTTTGTATATGGATTGTATAATGAATTAAACAACTCAATAACATAATTGAATGTATTTAATCATGAAGGAAAGAAATTTAAAATACCTGTAACCTTAGTAATGAACTTTGATTGCTGCAATGTGCAACCTTGGTTGCTATTCCAAAACTTAAAACTCATCTATTCTATATTTTTTGTCTTCATCAAGATAACACATCTGTCTTTTGGGGCCTTTGTGCTCATTTCTTGATGACAAACATGAAATTACAGACTATGTGATTTATTATGTTTGTAACAACACCCATAGCTGCGGATTTCATGTAATCATTTCATTGATAGCAACTGAAACATGATAACACTTGTAATACACTCCCCTAGTTAGGTTCACTTCATCAATGCCATCCATCGTAATGAAGTTTCGAGTTGCCCATTTTTGCACAAGTGCAAAAATTGTCAATATTTCTGGCAATCCTACAGGGAAAGCTGCTTGCTAGCTTGTAGACCAATGCCTTGCTCTTGTCCATTGGGCATGGATTCCAAAGCATGTAATCAAAATATACCTTCTGAAGGTCCAACCCTTCCAAAAAAAACTAAAATTGGGAAAGGATCTGGTAAACTAGATCACGTGCACGAATGCACTTTATTGAATTTGAAAAACATTGCAATGTGCATAAACTACACTTATTGAAAGGAAATCCTACTCTAACCAAACACTGTAGGATTTTCAATAATAATGTTTGAGAAACATACCATTCACAAGAATGGGAAGTTTCTCTTCATTCATCCTTGAAAGCTGAAAATAATTATGTTCCTTGCAAGCTGAAATCATATAAGGACCACTCCAAAGTGTGTTAAATTTTGTGTTATTTCTTGGCTTTGCACGTGATCCATCAACATCCCATTTCAACACAATGTCTCCTTCATTGAAGAATCTAAACTTAGCCTTCTTATCAAAAGTTTTCTTCATTTGTTTTTGATTCTTTTCCATGTTCAAATGAGCTTGATCTCTCAGCTCTTGTAATTCCATCAATTCTACATAACAAACCTGCAATGGTTCATTCTCGAGTAGCTTCATCTGATGTAGCAAATCTAAATTAGGTAACTCAACTAAAATGGGCATTCTTGCCTCTCTTCCATAAACAAGCTTGTACAATGAATTGCCAACTGGTAGTTTAGGAGTTACTATGTCAGCCCAAAGTACTTTGCATTCAACATTAGATACCAAGCTCTCTAGTTATCCTTGAGTAGAGCCACGAAATGAAGAGGACAAAGCCATAAAGGTAAAAACTACACAAAACTAAACAGTGAAATTTACATATCAAGGGGAGACAATAATTTTCCGTGGAAGACTTAAAATGGATATGAATTTGAATAGAATGATAAGATCTTTGCAAATCTTACATCATTGGATAAATATTACCCTCCTATACATAATAAAATCAGATTTCCTAAATCAAATGGTGGTAGGTGGGTGAAGTAAAGGGGAGGCGTCTCCAACACGCAAAAGATATTTTTTCGTACTTTCCAACCACCAAAATTTAATGCAGTATGGGCGTCGTTCCTTCTTCAACAAGGAAAATGGCATGGGAAAATGGGTTTTCAGAGGCGTGCGAGACCATTTTCAGAGAATTAAATGAAGGTGGTTAGTTGGTAGAAGGAGGAATTCAAAATTTACCTCTCTTTTCTTCTTCTTTCTTCATCTCCCAATTTTCTATATATTGTAAAGTGATGCCTAGTTTTAACGTTGGATATTTTGGGAATGCAAGGGCATCATTTTGGTGCACTAGTATTCTAAGGGTCATATGCCTTGGAATTCGATTATGTGAATATTTTTCATCTTCCTCATGCGTTGTAAAATTACTATGCATGATCTTCAGGAAATAACATATCTAGTTTTGTGGCTCATTTCTGCCTTAGCTAGTGTTTCATTACATTTCCTTGCCTTTTATTTTTCTCGTGGGTATGTAGTATGTGTCATTCCAGGATCTATATCTATTGTGCATCGTAAAGATGGGAATATGAACATGGTTTTGATCTGTGGCTATCGTTTCTGCCCTCTTCATCATCATTTTATTCCATTTTCTCTCTTTTAGAAGTATATTTCCCCTTATTTTTGGTGTCATTTTCTTCTCTAGTTTAGGTTTATTTTTTATGCATCTCCTTCTCACCCCGGTCCCTGGAAAGTTAGAGTAGAGCTTGATAGTTGCATTTCAATTCCTAGAAGTAGTTTTAATAGTAGAAATAAATAGAGGAAGTTTGAACTTCTCCGGAGGTTTTTCTTAGTTTGAGTCCCACAACTTGGATACATTCCCATATTGCCTCAAAGCCAAAAGTTCTTGTGATTTAGGACAGTGCAAATTTGAGCTCCAAAAGTTTTGGCACGCCCAATGAGATATTTGAAATTAATATTTCTAGTTTTTCCAAGTTTGGATGTGTAGCTTGGTAAAATCCTAGCCTTCAAGGGCTCTACACCAACACATCTAATGACTCCAAGCAAGAAATCAACAGTTTCAACAGTCTAAGTGTCCCTGATTCATGAGAAGGATTCAAACATGGTCTAAGGTAAGAGAAGAAGGAATATTTGAATATTTGTAACTTTTTCCAGAAGAAAAATAAGAGGAAGATAGATTCAAAGATCTCCATCTCCACCAAATAGAACACTCTCAACACATCGACCTGTTAAGCCCTTCTTGCATCAACAAGATCTCGTAGACCAATTATAATGGTCTGCACAATAACCCAATCCATTTTTAAACTTCACAGACATCATTCCACTTTTCTTGAATGCTTAAATCCCATCCCAAGATCAAATTTGAAGAATATCCCATTCTTTACAATAGAAAATCATACTACCCCAACTAATCACATCCAAGACATAGTAAATGTATGTGCAATTCATGAAATTGCTGAGATGGATGTAGCTATAAAAATTTTGGCTTCATCATTCAAAGGGAGAGATTTATAGTGGTTCGAAGCCTAACCATGAGATTAATTAGAAATTGGAATGATTTATGTATAGAGTTGTGAAATCAATTTTGGAGAAAGAGCGCACAACGTATCTCTTTTGGAGTAGTTAACTATAATCAAGAGAGCACCAAATGAACAAATGGTAGATTTCAACTTCATATTCTAGAGAACCTGGGACAAAATTCTAGTTCTTGTGAGACCCTTCAACAAAAGGTGCATTTTTTTACTTCTTAAAAGCTCTTAATTTTGATATATCTATCATGATACAATCCATGGGAGGGATAATTATACCAATAACCTATGAAATTGCAATTAGAGTTGAAAAATAGTTTAATACAAGTTGGAAAATTAGCCCTTAGGCTACCCATGCCCTTGTATCCTGAATTTCCTCAAGTCACCCAACCTTATATTGCCCCCATCCTTGAGACAAATTCATAACATGATGCTTCCACATCTTAGACTCCTACACAACAAAAAGAAGATGAGGAAATGAAAGCCTTGATTAGAAATTTAACAAACAAAGTTATATCCCTAGAAAATTAGGGGCCTAATCCTATAAAAATCAAAATTAGGGGCAATATTCAAATCGGGGATATCAACCATATAGAAATCAACACTCTAATCAAATATATGCACAAAATCAACAAAACAATAGATGAAAGGTCAAAGTTCTCCTCTTCCATTGCAATCCCCTCCACATGCATTTCTACTCCTAGCTCGAGCTAAGCATTGTTCTAGTAAAAAAATATAGACAATGAAATTGGTGTTTTTCCATGTAATCTACCACATAATCAACTTGGTTGTGAAATGGAAATGCATCTTCAAGAATACATGGTTCAAGGTTCTTCCAAATAGAAGAACCATTTCTAGAGGCACCATTCAAACACAAACAATCTAAGAAGCCAATAATGATGTCAATCTTATGTTCTTTGGATATGAGGACCTTTGTGTGTCAATCAATCAAGTGGCGGGTAGCTCTAATAGACCTCAAATCAGTGTTGTTGATAATATGTGGCACAAGAAAAGGATGCTAGAATCACAACCTTCATCTTCCGTGCCCAAGGCAATGTCATGGCTAAGGAGAAAGAATCCGTGTTGGATAAGAACAAGTTTCTTGAGGTACCTGGTAAAGTTGTGTTGAAAAAGAAGTTTTGATCAACCAAAACCACCTATTCAAATGCCACAACAACAAAGAAAATAAAATAACATTCCACAGATGTAAAACCCACGGTCTTCCATTTAATATTGTTGAGAAAATGAAGAAGACCAATGTCAATGTGACAATGTGGGATGCTTTAGCTATTCCATCACAACGAATCTTGTGAATGAGAAGCCCTCAAGAAATTTCGATAGATCCGGTGTGTAAAAATCTCATGCCGTGGTCATGTATATCAAAAGAAAAGGAAGACCAAGTAAGTAAAAGTGTCAAAACCCCACCTTTTTACATGTCTCTTAATTATGGGTAAACACTTGGTGCATAATTTAATGATGATTGATTCAGAGACCTTTGTAATGCCCAAGAAAATTATTGATATCCTAGGTCTCAAATACAGTTTTAAGGAGTTTTGAACTTGATGGGTCAACTTGGGTGTATTTAGGAGTGATTAAAAATATTGAATTAACCCTTCATGCCTTCCCAAGCCTCACCATAACTCATGACATATCAATAATCGACCTTGCCTCCCATGTTTTCCATTTGCTTGTCTAGATATTTCACTGCTAAGGTAGGGTTATTTATCTTCAGATTGGACTCACATGCTTTTGAGAACTAGATATGGTACAAGATTTACAATACAAGTGAGCCCATATTTTCTTACCATATTGAGTCATATGATCCCTACCCCCATCCAATAAAATTGCCTAATTCAAGAAGAACATGAGCAAGGTTCAGTTTTAGATGAGTAGTTATCCCTCCTTCATGCCTAATTTATTGCTAGATGAATGGGATGAGAGAGACCACAAGTTTTATCCTTATGATGAAGAGCTCAAAAACTTTGAGACTGGTCTTGACACTTATTGCATTCTCCAAGAGGAATCTAGATACTTCATGACATATTCAAAAGAAAAGGAAAGTGCTTCTAGACTATGGTGGATGTTCTTTGATGGTTCTAGAAGTAGAAATGGAGCCGGGGTGGGTGTTGTGCTCATTTCTCCAAAGAATGAGAAGTTATTCTTTGCTCATAGATTACAATTTGCATGTTCAAACAATGTAGTTGAGTATGAAGCTTTAGTGCATGGTCTTTTGATTGTTGAAAAGAGGAAGATCAAAGAATTGAAGTCTTTGGAGATACTGAATTGGTAATTCACCAAGTCCACGGGAAGTGTGATACAAAAAGAACAAGCTTGTTAAAGGCTTACAAATATAGTTTGGGATCTTCTAGAAGGATTTGACACCATTAACCTACAAGTTGTGCCTAGGAAGTTAAACAAGGATGCTGATCAAATGACAACTCTTAGTTCTCAATTTTCACCGGCGGAAGACCTTGTCAAGGGAAATGTGAAACATATCAAAATTCCCCATTCCAATTCATATAAAATGAAGTTGAGTTCTCCTCAAAAATTAAATCTGATTTGTAAGAAATCTATGGCGATAAGGTAATTCAACTAAAAACGAACAAATTTCCGAAGGGATTGGTCACTCTGGATCATATCTTTAGTCTAGATGATGAATTCAAAGGTGTGGAAAATAATATGGAAGAAAAAAAGGAATATTGTCACCGGTTTGATTACTCCAAGCAAAGAGATTCTACTTGGGAAGGTATGTAATGAGGATGAAAAACATGCTTTTATCTCCTTGTGCAAAAAAATTAGTGATGTATTTTCATGGGACTATGAAGATTTAAAAGAATTTAATCCATATATATTTCAACATTCTATTGATCTTGATCCCAACGTCAAGATAACTAGAAAGAAGAAGAGGCTATTCAATCCCATAATTGAGCCCTTCATGAGAGGAGGAGCTTTCCAAACTCATCGAGGCCAAGATAATTTTTCCTATTAAGTACTCTACTTGGGTGGAAAATTTGGTTCCACTGAGGAAGAAGAATGGATAAATCAGACTTTGTGTTGATTTCAGGGACTTGAATAAAGCCTCTCTAAAGGATCATTATCCTTTACCTTCCATGGAACAAATTTTGTAGATAGTAGCAAAATTTGAAAGTTTTTCAATGTTTGATGGCTATTCTGGTTTTAACCAGATCAAAGTGAAAGAAGAGGATCAATATAAAACCACATTCACCACCAAATGGGGAACATATGCATATCGAAAATTCCCTTTGGCTTATCAAACATAGGTGCCACTTTCCAAAGAGAAATGGACATTGCTTTTAAGGGGTATATCAATGAATTCATCTTGGTTTACCTAGATGACATTACCGTATTTTCTAAAAAAAGTGTGAATCACATGAATCATTTGGAGAAAGTATTTGAAAGATGTAGGAATTTGGGGTGTCCCTTAATCCCAAGAAATGTAACTTTATAGTTCCTAGGGTAAGCTTTTGGGACACATTGTTTCAAAAGAAGGCATTGTCATTGATCCAGAAAGAATCTCAGCCATCACGGATTTTTCCTTGCTAAATGCACAAGAAGGATTTGCATATTCAGTCATTCCTTGGAAAGATAAACTTTGTTAGGCACTTCATTCCTAACTTTGTAGGTTTGGTAAGACCTATTACTCTCATGCTCAAGAAGGATTTAACTTTCAAGTGGACCACGGAGGGAAAAGACAACTTTGAGAAGATAAAACAAGAGATTTCTCAGGCTCCTACATTGATTAACCCAGACTATAACAAAGATTTCATTCTATATGCCTATGGGGCTGAATCTAGTATAACTTCAGTGGTTTTAACTTAGAAAAATAATCAAGGTCTGGAGCAGCAGGGCCTTCTTTCAAGAAACACTGAAGAATTATGAGATTAAGTACAACCACATTGAAAAACAAGTGTTTGTCCATCATGAGAGCCTTTTGATGGTTAAAAATCATGATTACTACTAGTTGCATCAAGATTTTAGTATCACATTCCAGTGTCAAAGACTTCATCATGGGAGCAGAGATCAACAAGAAATGAGCTGGATGGGTGACTAAAATTATGGAATATGACGTGACCATCAAGGCCACAAAATTGGTAAGAGGAAGGGAATTGTGTGAGCAGTTGGCTTTAGATGTTGTGGAACCCCAAGAAGTGTCCCTCATGAATGAAGAACCTTCAAACAATGTTGAATGGAAGAAGGATGAAATAAATGTATTAAATGATCATAGCTAGATTATGGATATGACTAACTTATTATCTACTGGTGCATATCCTTTAGGGTTGAACAAAGAAAAAAGGAGACATCTTAGGTTGTTGTCTATTCCATACATAGTGGTTGGTGGTGTATTGTTCAAAAGGAATATTGATGGAGTGTTGCTCAGGTGCATTGAAGGTGAACAATGTGAAAAATTTCTATCCGAGTTCCATGATGGTTTCTCGGGTAGACATTTCTTTGTTAGAGACATAACTATTAAGATCATCAAAATAGACTAATTTTGGCCTACATTGTTCACGTATGCTTGTATGGTGATAAATTGTAAGGATTGTGCACTTTTGAGTGGTAAGAAAACATTGAATACTCTCCCACTTCATCCAATCCAGACATATCATCCATTTACACAATGGGGTCTTGACTTCATTGGTATGATAAACCCTCCATCTAGTTCTGGTCACAAATGGGTTTTGACTGTAATAGACTACTTCACCAGGTTGACAAAAGTTGTCCCATTGAAGGAAGCTACTTGAATCAGTTATCTTGAAATTTCTTGAAGAAATTGTTACAAGGTTTGGTGTTCTACAAACTATTATTTTTGACAATGCAAAGGCTTTCTTAGGATCTAATATATCTAATTGGGCTCTTGGCCTTGGGATTTATCTTAAGACTTCCTCCAATTATTACCCTTAAGGTAATGGATTGGAGGAATCCACTAACAATAATTTGATCATAATAATGAAAATAACAATGGACATCAATAAGAGGAAATAACACACAACGTGAGAAATGCTATTTGGGTGGATATGATAACAATGAAGAAAGTAATTGGTACTTCTCCCTACAAACTGGTATATGGTAAAGAGGCAAGATTTCCATTTTCATTGAGTTTACTTCACTTGAATTACATCAACAAATGGGATTTGAAGGCGAAGATAAAAGGGAAATCAGATTGGTGGAACTGGTAGAATTGGAAGAAAATAGAAATTTAGCCATGATCAGATTGGAACAACATCAGCAGATTATTCAAATAGTGGTTTGACAGGGAAAGACAAGGATCAAACATTCATGGTTGGAGACCTAGTCTTAAAATGGGATGCAGATCAAGATAAACTAAGGAAACACTCCAAATTTGATGCTATATGGAGTGGACCATACATCATCATTACTTGTAAGGTGGCTAACTCATTTGAGTTATCTAATCTTGATGGGAATGTGCTTTAAATCCCAATCAATGGGATTCATCTCAAACCCTCTCATTAAGATATTTCATTGCATCTTATACATAATAGTTTAGATTTTCAATTCCTCCAAGTGCTTTCAACACATTGTTTTTGGTAGTGTAGGTTTCTTTCCCTAAGTTCTTTGCACAGTCTTGTTGCTTGAAGATGTTCTTGTGCATAGTTTTCATTTCCTAGAGTTACTTGAAGGGAGAAGTTAAAGATCTTAGGATCAGTTGTGTTCATCTCGGAAAATCAAATGTAGAACAACTAAATTAGATCTCAAAATCTAGGTTCTAGTTGCATATCATTTTAAAAACATCAAGACAACTCCATGCCTAATGGATGCCACAGTTACTTGATCATTCATCTAAAGCAGTATATGTCCCCATGAGTCACCAAAAATGTTGTCCATTTTTTCACCTTTGCAAAAATTGAACAACTTGGATAGCTATGGGTTGAGGAATGAGGACTATCGAAATTTTAAGCATGTCGCAGATCAAAATGGAGAAAATATGCGGCCAAAGGTGGAAGCCACAAAAGTCTAAATTGTGCACGGAAGGATAGAACAAGGCCACAAGAGTTTTTAGCAAGCTGCGAATACATCGAAACAAAAATTTGCGGGTAAAAGCAAATATGAAATGTCACAGGATGAAGCGAAAGGATAGTAGAGCCTCGAAATGAAGAGGAAAAATCCATAGAGGTAAAAACTACACAAAACTAAACAAGAGAAAGCCATGTGTCAAGGGGAGACAACAATTTTCCACAGAAGACTTAAAATGGATATGAATTTGAATACGATGATCATATCTTTGCAAATCTTGCATCATTGGATAAATCTTACAATCCTCTACGCAATAAAAGTAGATTTCCTAAATCAAATGGTGGTAGGTGGGTGAAGCAAAGGGAGGCATCTCCAACATGCAAAAGGTCTTTTCAGATGGTGCAACCACTATAATTTAATGTAGTATGGGCGTTGTTCCTTTTTCAACAAGGAAAATGGCGTGGGAAAATGGGTTTTGAGGGCATGCAAAGCTTTTTTAGAGAATTGAATGCATGTGGTTGGTTAGTAGAAAGAGGAATTCAAATTTCCCTCTATTTTATTCTTCTTTCTTCTTCTCCCAATTTTCTATATATTGTAAAGTGATGCCTAGTTTTAATGTTGGATATTTTGGGAATGCAAGGGCATCATTTTGTTGCACTAGTATTCTAAGGGTCGTATGCCTTGCAATTCGATTCTGTGAATGTTTTGCATCTTCCTCCCGCGTTGTAAAATTGTTGTGCATGATCTTTAGGAAATAAAATATCTAGTTTTGTGGCTCATTTCTACCTTAGCTATTGTTTCATTGCATTTCGTTGCCTCTTTATTTTTTCATGGGTATGTTGTATGTGTCATTCCGTAATCTATATCTATTGTGCATCGTGAAGATGGGAATATGAATGTGGTTTTGATCTGTGGCTATTATTTCTTCCCTTTTCATCATTGTTTTCTCCCATTTTCTCTCTTTCGAAGTATATTTCCCTTATTTTTGGTGTTATTGTCTTCTCTAGTTTAGGCTTATGTTTTATGCATCTCCTTCTCACCCTCATCCATTAAAAATTTAGAGTAGAGTTTGATAGTTGTATTTCAATTCCTAGGAGTAGTTTTAGCATTAGAAATAAATAGAGGAAGTCAACCTTCTCCGGAGGTCTGTCTCAGTTAGAGTCCCACAACTTGGAGAAAATCCCATGTTGCCTCAAATCCCTAAGTACTTGTGATTTAGGACGGGTTTAAATTTGAGCTCCAATAGGGAATTTTACAATGCACAATTACAAGGTCACCTAAGTGAGTAGTATGGGAAGTGGTATGTGGACACCCCCTTCCGAATTACTTAGCTAGCCAAGGCTATGCATGGATTTCACCACACTTACACATGGTCGATAAGCTTAACAATCGGTGGATAATTCAGTCCTCACGACATATCCGGAGAAGGATATTTATTACAGTTTGGTCTTCCTGTGTGGAACCCAAAATAACACATTTCCTATGGTTTGTTATTTATCAAGGCCTTTCACTTAGAACACATTTGGTTCAAATAGGAGTAGTTGCGCAAAAATTACCCTTCTATGGGTCTCTGGAAAATCTCCCACACCTATTTCGGTAATATCACAAAGCCCAGGGTGTTTAGGATTAGATTCATTCCTTCTTCTAACCTTTTGACATCGAGTGCTTCACTTGGCATCATGTTTGATCGAAGATAACCCCAATTTATGCATAAATTTACCTATATTTGGCATGCTTTCGAGAGGATTTTTTTTTCTAGTTATGGAAAGAAAAGAATACTTTTTTGTTTGCTAATGCTAATGTTGATCATCACTTCTCTGTTTATAACAAGTCTATGGACGTCATCATTGTCTTGCTGCAAATTCAAGTTCAAACCAATAAGGTGGAATTGAGGTGGAGCATCTACAAATGCTCATGTGCCACCGGGGTGATGCCCCAAAATGTTGTGCACATGCTGCCATCATCCTTTCACCGCTCCCGCTAGGTGGTAGCGTCAGTACAAAAACAAGGTGGTGGACGTCGGATCCACTCCTAGTTACTCGCTCATTTATCCACACTCATTTCTCTCCTCATGCCAACATCCCTATATGAGATTCACTCCCCCACCTTCATCTTGCCAATGGGGTTGGGATATCCCCCCACCTCCTAGTCAACATAGTTAGGGCTCATTACCTATGCTCGAGCCTCACACTCATGATAGGTGGATCCTTCCTTCACCATCAGACAAGTTTCCAAGGTTGGTGCTTGCATATCCCCCTCTCGAGCCCCTGTTGAAGATACTGAAGAAGAAATCCACCATGGATTGGGTTGGGATGTACCATAATCATGAAAATTTCTATTTGGATCTAGTTGGTAGGATCAATACCTACCCCTTACATGACAACAATTAGCAACAATGGCTTAATCTTCTTTGTTTTTGATGTATTGATGCTTTAGGCTCCCCCTCATTTCTAGGATTTTTGTCTAGTTTATTTTGTGGCTTTGGGCGTGCTCTTATACCACATGATTTTTTTGTGAATTATCTTGTATCACTTTACTTGTTAAATTAATATAATATATTAATCATAAAAAATTACATTCTTAATGAAGAAATAGAATGTAGAGAGAGGAGGAGAGAGAAGAAAAGATAGAAGTGAAATATGGAGACATGGAAGCCTTTTTTGATGAAGAGCCTACTCCTGATGGATCTTAAGAGGATGTTGCGAGAATTAAGCTCTTCACCCTTGAAATATTTGGTGTCATTGAAACACTATGAATTCCATCTCCTTGACTCGCGAGGTATGGACACACTCCAAAGTACCGATTAAGTGCCATCTCAATATTTTTACCGTATGGAATTTGTGACAAATGTCGAAATCACTCAAACATGATGATCCTCTTCTACCATAAAGATGGAAAGTGAGTTGAATAAAAGGTCATAGTTGGAAAATGTAGATCATCACATTCCTCCTTGTGACTCCTTAAACTTTAAAATTCACATCAAAGATGGTTCCTTATTTCAATGGAATCAACCTTGGGAGAATCAAACACCTTTTTGTTCATTTGTTCTCCCTTAAAAATGTATTTTGCACCAAATAGAGAAAATCCTCTCGTACTCAACTACAAGTGTATATTTTTAAATTTTCAGTTTTTCAAGTGACCATGATGTCCCACAACCGGCTCAAACACATCCACGTGTTCTTACATAAGCATGTATAACTCAACATCTTTGTTCCTTGACTTATATCCAGGACACTTACTATTTTTAGTTACCCGTTGCTCAATTTGACATCTTTGAATATTATTGATATGTAAGGATCAATGAAAACTTAGAGAATAAAGTGTTAGAAGAAATTACTATTTATAGACTATGAAACTTAGTAAGGCTTACTATTTTTAGAAGTGGGTCTTCTCGGTGTAAGGAATGAGTGTGGTCTCAAAAGTTTTTAATTTCACAATGATGATTTATTCTAATTTTTAGAGGATTTCAATCACCAAAACTCTATAGATATGAAAAATGAGTTTTTATAAATGGAAAATTCATCTAGCTATTAAAAATAATGTCGACCACTATTGGATGCAAGGTTTGAATCATTTGAAGGGCATTTTTGAGAAGGATTTGGTGTTAAAATTTCATGGAAAATAGACAAGAGGTTTGGGAGGCACGAGTAACTTTCCATTTTTAGTATATGAGGTCTTAGGAACATTCCAATAGCATAATAGTAAGGAGAGTGAGCTTGGGAGGGAAAATATGCATTTAAAAACATGAAAAATGGTTAAGTCCTTGATTTCAACTTTTATCTCTCACATTGTATAACTTAACTCATGCTTAACCCAACTAGGCTTAACGGGGTCGATAAGGGTTGATGTGGAGTTACACCCTAAAAATAGGGGACACGAGGGGAAAGGGTACAAGAGAGACACCAACATGTGCTTTACACTAAATCATGCCAAGTGTCATCATGTGATTTCATGCGAGTGAGATGAAGGGGCTGAAAACTAGCTCTTGGGGATTAATTGTGGTTTTACATGTGTCTCGGTGGGTAAATGATAGAGGTGGAGCATAATTGTTTTATCCCCTTTGGTTATGGGACAAGTTATAAGGGACACACAACCTTTAAAAATGTGTCGAGGGGGTAAGAATCATGAAAAGGGAGCCAAATTTCATATTTTACACTGCATAGGTCACAAGTTACAACTTTTAAGTGACGAAACATAACATACATAGGGGTACACTTTTGTGTTCCTCATGTCCCTTTACACCAAGGTACAAGGATATACATTGTCCAAAAGTTTTCTCAAGCTTTTAAGTGATGACGATGTCATCATCTGCAATACAAAATTAGAACATGGAGGTCACTTTTTATGCCATGGGAGAAAACTTGATGTTCATAAGTGAAAATTTGTATGTTTTTTAATCTAAAGAACTCAATTAGTTCATTCCAACCAATCCCAAGAATTTATTCAAATTTAATTTTTATTTATGGTACCAATCACCCTTTTAGCACGAAGGAGAAATAACAATGACTCAGACTACCATAAAGAGCAAAGAGGTAAAGGATCAAAATTAATGAAACCATAATGTATGGGAGTCCAAGATATTTCAATTGAATATTTTATGAGATTCTAAATCCTCCCAAAAATCTCGAGAATCTTAAGAATAAGGTGACTTTCTCTGTTGAAGCCTTCATTTCCTGTGCCTGAAATAACCCGGTTTTGCTTGAATTGTTCCCGACATCATTTACCTTCAGCAAAGTTCCTATATTTCCTTGGATCACTTCACTTCTCTCCTAAAAAAACTCCCATATGGGTTAACACTTTCCAAATCACTTCGGGATGTCATCATGCTGCAATATAGCTAGAAATAGCCAATTTAGTGCCCTGGAGAGCACTATTCCACCTCAGAGCTTAGTCTCGTTGTGAAATAAACTTGGATCTATTCCCTTGCACGTGAAACAAACTAGAAAAACATGTTATAACTTTCCTCTTAGCTAGAATGAGGATGATATAAACCCCGCAGGGGTTGCGTGAGTTGATGGGTTGGGTCAGTAGGAAGGGTTTATAATGACCAAGAGAGAGGTTTTGAAATGGTGGGCTTAGTTGTCACGATAAAAAAAATAATTCAATTTTGCATGATAGATTTTAACATGAAAAAAACCCAAAAATTGATCTTTTATAACATTTCATGCTACTAATTAGGCTATTAACATAGAAAATGTTTGTGCTCCCGACAAGGCTATTAAGTTAACAAATGTCTTATGGTATCAAAAAGGCTATTCAATTAACAAGATACCATAATTCACTTATCTTAGTGGTAATCCTATGGTACAATTTATAATCTAAAAAATTAGAGGCATAGTTCAAAATGACCCATCATGTGTAGTCATTTTTGTGCACATTTCACTTTACTACAAGTTTTCAATTCAAAGTTTTTTAAAATTCAATTTACAAATTTATATACATCATTATTAAGCATTGATTTATGTATTTTTCCATATGACTATAGGTTTTATGTAGATTGGCATAGACATTCAAGAGTTTAAATGACCATCCTTTGGTAGAGATGTTAGTTTGTGTTTACTTGTTCTTTTCTTTTAATCCAACATTTTTCAATACTAGATTGAAAGGGGAGACTCTATAATACCCTAAATTTGGTCCATGCACTTGAAATTATGGATTTTTTCACTTATTATAATATATTCTCCTTTAACACATTATTTTTACCAACTAAAGGAACCTTATTACTCTATCCCACACCCTATATCCACTAGATGACAACCACTCTCCATCTTAGCTCCTCATAAATAATTAAATATGCTATTGAACATTTTAATAGACCTCCATTATCCCATACCTTATTTATATCACCCCTTGGACAAGTTCATAGGTGATTGATAGGTTTGTCTTTGAACCTATCTACCTCCTATGAACCCATCCCTTTACATTCTAACTGTCGCACTTTTTATAAGGGTCATTTGGAATATTTAACCTATGTGCGACTTTTGGTTTGGTTAAGTGAGAAAACTAACAAAGTTCATCTATAAATACACACACTAACCTATTATGGGAATCTAGGTATCTTATCTTTTGGTAATTCATGATATTACTTGGAGCACATCATCTACACATATAAAGATAACCAAGCATGACCTATATCACACATATTGAGCTTAATTTTAAAGTAAAAAGTCCAAATTACGTCTTACTTAGAGTTAGGGCTAAATAAAGGGCTCATTTTATATTATGTATTATGCACATTTTATCATAGGTTTGGGGAAATATATTTGTCTTTATCCCTCTTTGGAGTAGTGGAATTTAATGTAACACTCATTAAATTAGTAGGGGTGTGGTAATGTAGTGTAATCCAATATTTTGTGAGTCTTTTTTAAGTTAAGGGAACACAACTAAGGTTTTAAAGCAAGGAGAAGCCATATTTAATTTAGAGATAGTCATAAGAAGATTCTAGATCTAGAAATCAGGGAGTGAAAACATGAGTGAACCTGAAAAAGAGAGAGAAATTAAAAACACAAGTTCCTTCTTGTGGTCACACAATCTCATTCAAATTGGCTAAACCTAACTATCACCTAGTCTTGATGAGAACAATCAAGCTCACTATAAATAATTTGTATCATTTATTCTTTGACTAAGATACTCCTTAAGCATGAAATTTATCCTTTAATTAACAACCAAAAACCTTTTATTGCTTGACATAGGCTTCACACACCTTAAAAATCCTTAATTAGACCCTTTCCAACAATCACAAGCCTCCACAAGGAGCGAGTTATTGAGATAGCAAAAATAAATTACTTCTCTAGCTCACACTCTTCCAACTATAGTCTCTATCCTTGCCACACTAGTAATTTAGTGACAATTTTTGAAATCTTCCACATTAAACCGAGAAATTAGTATTTTTAAGAACCCATTTGTCTTATAAACTTAACCCATCCTTTTCAAAAACCCTTCATTAGCAAGATTAGCCCAGATTTCAAATTATTTGCTTTAATTGGGTCTCCTATACAAAGTTTTTAGATAATCGGGGAAAATTACAACCGTCATAAATGTCATATCATCACGAAAATTTCAAATATTTTTTCTAACAATGTTGTGACTATATGTTTCAAATTTCAAAACTTTTCATCCATAAAAATAAGTCTAGAGCAATTTTCCTCAAACCCTATACTAGGGTTTCTATTGAGCATCCGAAGAGTCTTTTTGCCATAACTTATTCAAAATTGGGTTTCAAATTTTTTAATGGTCTCAAAATTATTGTAATAATGTGGTTCAACTTTCTCTTTTAGGACTTGCACCAAATAAACCTTTATATCAGTAACACTTACAATTTTTCCAAATTCTCAACTCTAGAAGACCTTGTTTTAGGGGACATAGTAGTTATGCCTCCTTGCTTGTTTCCTCTTTTTTATTACTCACGATTGATTTTAATTTCATTAAATAGACTTCAATGGTCTCAACACACTCTGAATGGCCTAAAAAATTCAAGTAGCACTATAGATAGAATTTTGAAACACATTCTTCTTCCTTACTAGCATCAAAGAGATATTATTATGTATCTACTTCTTCAAAACCTTGATAGATCATGAAGGCCTTCTTGGGTAGACTCAACTATGTTTACGATATCATAACCAAATTGAATGTCTTAAAGGCATAATCAAATCATTTTCACCTTATTATCACTTGATATTTCTTGAACTATATCAATCAACCCATGGTTATTTCTTCTCTAGGGCTACCACAACTTTGTATACTCTTGACAAAAATCATACATTTACTTTTCAAGGAGAGAACATTTAATTAAGACTCAAACACACATTACAGTCTTTGATAAACCTTGACAGACCTTGATGAAGTTAATTCTCTTTATGACTCAACATTTGAAGACTAGACACACTTGAACAAGGCTAGATGGGCTGACTGAGTACATACTTGACAAGCTTTACAGGGACACGAAATTAAGAAACCTCTCTACAACCTTACATTATTTTGGAAACTTCTCACTACCTTTAATCAAACTAACCATTCTTCCAGACCATATGAAGGGGATAAGTAGACATGCTTACAAATATATATTTACCGATAGTACATACTATGACCTGACAAACCATGACCAACTTTGATAGAATTTATGACTGACATTACACACTATCTTTGCTTGGATAAATAAGTAAGAAATTCATAGACCTTATTCAAACTCAACATGCACAAGAAACTTAATAGAGACTAAACAAACATACCTTTTGACTATTGCCACATTTCCAAACATGTGAAGGATTTAATCATCTCCTACTGATGATGATGCCTCTCAAGAATGCTTTATACTTCCTTTAGATAATTCATGTCTCCTAGAAGCATAAAGGAGATACACAATGCTTGTGGGATCACTTAAAGTAGTATAAAGTCATCAAAGGAACTTGATGACTCAATCTTCTCTCTTTTTTCTTTTGAAGCCTTATCAATATTCTTGAATGCACTTTTAGGTGTGATGACCTCATCTCATATGTCTTCTTCTTCTAATTGAATTCCTAAAAGCATACATGGTGCATCTCATACACTTGTTCTATCACGAGATAGGGGCATAAGTTCTTCATGGATTGTATTTGGTTTGTCTTCCTTCTTCTTGGATTTTTCAACAACTTTCCGATGTCTTGGTTATACTAGGATCTCCTGTTACTATCCTTTATTGCTTCTTCTTTCCATCATTTGCACATGCCATCTCTTTGTCAAAATTTGCATCTCTAGACCTAGAATTAGGTTCCTTGACCTTGTATATGTACTTCACATCCTTATTTCCAATGGCTCTCCCAGACATGGCTGACTTAGACTCATTTTTTTAGAATTAGTCTTCATTTTTAATACCTTCTTAACTTTTTCTTTGAATGCACGAGTCATTTGTTTATACCTAGGATATTCCTTTTGATATAAATGCTTAGCAAAATGTCCAAGTCGATGACAATTGAAACACATAACATAATTCTTGCTTCTAGTTTTTCACGAACTGAAATTCCAAACATAATTAAAAACTTTATGATCATGACATTTACTATCAAAGTGCCCAACCTTATTGCAATTGTAGCATACTATCTTGTTCATACCTCTCAAGTCTTCTTCTCTTCAGAACTGACTAGATGATTCATCTAAGAAATATTTGACATTGTGCCCCTTTTCTTGACAGTTAAAGAAAACTACATTCCTTGCTTTCCCATCTCTACTATCCTCCATGGATGGTCATTTATGACATAATTCCTACATTCCCTAGCTCTATGCCCAAAATTATGACAAGTAAAACAATGGCCATTAAATATTTTTTCATACCTAGATGCCTTTGGTTGCCTAACTTATTTAGGCCTTCTTGAGTTTGTACCTTGGTCATCTGTATGTTTGTTTATTTGATTGGACCAGCCTTGTCATTTTCACACTTCTCCATAGGATATCCTTTGAAGCCTAGTTCTGTCTTGTCACTTGTTGCTCTTTGACTATCCAAAATTCCATCCATAGCTTCAAATATCTTCTCCAACTTTCCATATATATTCAACCTCCTCTTTACTTCTTCTAGGCTATATTTTAAGGATATAAATTATTCTTCATCTATCATGCTTGTATCTTCCTTGTCATTAAGGTATTTTGTCACTTTATCAACTTGAGATTTCAGCTCTATATTGAATTTGAGGTACTCTTCCTCTTTGGCTTTGAGAGATGTTGAGATCAACTCTAATTGTGCTTCAATTTATTTAAGTTCATCTTTATGTTCTCTATCTGTCTTCCTTTGCCTTTCCTCAAGAAGATTGATTTGATATTCATATTATTTCACCATTAGCTTCAATTTGTGATTCTTTCTTATTTTTTTGTTTCAATTCCTCAAGGACACTAATCATTACTAGATAAATATTTACTTCATCTTCATCCTCATATGAAATTTCATTTTCACTAATATACTTATCTTTAGAGTTGCTTCTAAAGTTCATAATTATAGCCATGCTTATGCTTTAAGAGTATCTCCTTCAAGTTGTTAAGCTTGATCCAACGTAACCTTCTCTCGATACCGATCCGCTGGAAAACACAAGCACTGAGAAGGAGGGATGAATCAATGCTTCTCAAAACTTTGAAAACTCTTCACAAACTTAGTAAGCTATTCAATCTAGATCACCATTAACCATGAGGAAATAATGATATTCAAACATGAGCAAGGAGTAAGAAAATACACATGAACACAAGGTTTAATGTGGGAAACCCTTTAAGGGAGAAAACCCCACTTTGAAATCAATGCACTAGCTTGGAAAAAATTTCCTATAAATATTACAAATATTTTAACTATTGAGCATCCACTCAACTTGAAGCTACAACTCCAAAATTTAGCCAAGCTACTACTTGACCTTTTGCAAGATACTACTTGCATCGAAGTTACATGAACTCCAAAAATTTAGCCAAGCTACAACTTGACCTTATGCAAGCTACAACTTACAAGGAAGATTTAAATCCTTATTCTCTAAGAATCAACTTAGACTTCTTACAAGATGTTGATCGCTTTACTTTGTTGTCTAATACAATGATTGTGATCTCATACTCAGCTCTTTATTCATCTATCTTTTCTTCACTTCATATTGCTGCAAGGACAGAAATTCAATTGCCTCTTTCACATCCACACTTTTTTGTCTCTCTCTTTGGATAAATCCCTAAAATACCTAACATCTCATGTATACATGTTGCTGCAAAAATTATAGTCGCGAAGGTCTTTCACATGCTCCTTGATTTACCTTATTTTGCATGTCCACATATTACTTGAAAACATAGTCATTAAAATCTTGTTTTACATGCACATTCATGCTCTTTATATCATGGGGATTACATTATCTTACTTCACTTTCTCTTCACCTTCTAACTTCTCTTCAAATTATTTCTTCAACTCATACAAGTAGTTTTACATGATATCACCTATAGCTTTTATAAAGCAATAATCACATCTACAAAATTTCCAGATTACACATGCAAATCATTCATAACCTATCAAGATGATTCATATTATTATAAGGTATTGAAACATATTCCTAAATTCACTACCAACTCGAAGAGACTGATAAGATTCCAAAATTGACCTCCGATATCTGATTTGTAACTCAAGTTTGTCCTCTTTCCAACATACCATTTTTGCCTTCTAAAGAACTTACACAAATGGAAAACTGTTGTGAGCATGCATGCACATTACAAAATATCCTTCTTTCTCTATAACTGCTTGATATGCTTCATATCTCTCCATTTCTTCGAGACTCCATTAGAGCTTACATGCATACCCGAAAGTGTGAAATTTACAACATAGTCTTCAACTTGGTGAAATAACACACTTTCGATTCATTTCATGCACCAATATAAGGATGAGGGATACTTGAAAATTTCTATAAAAACACCATGCACTTAGAGTATGATACAACCTAGAATTTTCTAGTAAAAACCTAGGCGCGCTGGCACATCACTCATCCTAGACTAAGCACTAACCCGAAGCACGCAAAGGTACCAGGACCCTCTTTAGGGTTTTGTTGTAGGATGTTAGCATGATGAAGACTTAAAGAATTCAGATCCATGACTAATATATCATTCTATAGTGCATGTTTAGATCTATATCTAGAGAATAACAGACTTAAATGATAACCATGATGAAATCAAGCATGCAAGATCCAATTATACTAAGAATTAACACTCTGATCCAACCAATACACTCCATTATATTAAACATGAAAAACACACAAAAGCTTATTACAATACTAGCATCATATGCTCATGCACATAACAAATCTGATAATATAATCTCACCATAATTCGGTCATTACAAATCTTTGTATATCTCATACTACATAAACCAATACATATTTATAAGGGTGGGGACTTTCCCTTCACCACTTATCTATTCCCAAAATAGGTCGCATGTTATTATTAACCACACGTCATTACATTAATAGCCACACATGCAAGTGCGCTAACAATAGACTTATCCTAGTTAACTATCAGTAGTAAATCTATTCTCAGCCTGTACCCATGCAAAGTGCTTCATAGGTGATCCTCATAAAATAGCTAATGCGTGTCACACAAGTCTTTAATCGGTTTGTGTGTTCGTAACACTATCTCCAAAAATAGATCATCATCGTGAAAATGGCTAAGTCTCGAATCTGTCTCTGTCCTTAGTGCATGATACCTTCCCAATCCTCCCGTGGGTTTTGAATGCACTCTTCTCTTCGAGTGAACCTTCGTATGTTTTTTTGCTAAGGGCCATATTTTGACTGACCAACATTACCCCACACTAATTGCATTGCCACCCTGAAAATGGTTGTCTCCAAAACGAATCAAATAATCTGAATAGAAGACTATAATTTTTTTATGAATAAAAGAATGAATTTTCCTGCCGCATCTTCTTCTGCAATTTGGAAGAATCAATTCTAGATATTCTTCCTTTATTTTTGCCTCTAAAGTCTATTAATCATTGAGCGCGGCCTATGCCTTTTTTGGGATATCCAATGTAATTGACTCTAGCTCATCTTTTGCAATCTCTCCTTTCTCATTCTGCAAGACCAAAATAATGTTGGACATGACAGTCATTCTTCCTTCTAATAAGTCCATATTTTACGTGATGAGTTTCCCAAGATCATATAGCCTTTCCTTGTGTGGTTCATGTCTTTGTTGTAAGGGCCTCATGCTTCTGCTGACATGCGCTAATCATTCTCAAGCGTGGCAAGGTATCATCCTTCATGGCTTTCAAGACTTCATTGTCCTCTATAATGGTCCTAGATTTTGTAACGGCTTCTGGGTTGTAAAAATATTCGGTGCTTGATTTACTTTCTTCGGCCTTCCTCTTGTAAGCTTTGGAGAAATCCTCATATGATGCAATCTTACTCATCACCAAATCCTTTTATCACTCTGCTTCTGCTTTCAGGATTTTTGGTTCGGGCATGTGCAGAGAGGTTCATCTTCAAGCACCAAATCTACCACAGGTTTGTACATAATGCATTGCATTAAGGAAACATTTTGGGTACCTTAGGCTCTAAGTGTGGATTTGCTTTCATGATATTGTCCCCAATTTTCTATGCCATGTTTGAAGAAAATAGTGTTCTTCTTTTGTGCCAAGTATTTTTCTTGCTTTACGCACACTATTTCTACATCCTTAGTTTTTAGTTCTTCTCTTAGCGCCCTAATTTTTGCAGCCTTATCCACATTTCATCATGTCACCTCTATCAATACTTTCACCAAAGCATTGCTCACTTGTTCATCTGACATAACAAAGAGGCTTTAGTGTTATGTGTCCGGCTTGAGGTGTCTTCTTCAACCTCCTTGATACACATGACTCTTCACATACATTAAATTTTGGTTTGTCCATGTGCGTGTGCATAGACCATGACAACCGCTTCCTTACATGCATGGTTGCCATATCATCATCCATCACCTCCCATCTATACAAATCCTTTGGTGTCACTTTGTACTTTGAAAATGGTGTGGACAATTTTACTTGTGTCCTCAACATAGCCCATGACTGGATGCAACATATTCTTCACTTGTTATTTTTGATCTTGGACCCTTAGGAACTTAAGCTTCAAGATTTGGAGCTTGTTCCGCTATTCCCCGAGAAGTCTCGTGTCTTTGTCTCATCTACCTCCATTTCTCCTTCTTCTCTATCCTTCCACGTTCTCTGGAGGTGTGGGAGATTCAGAACGCTTTCCTCGAGACTCTTCTACCTCTACATCTAGCTTCAACTTTCTCCTTCTCTTCTCGGTTGTCTCCTTCATGGAGAAATTTGAGGTGATATGTGCACCGATTATGGAGTAGCACCTTGGATTCTCGGTTCTTCAATACCCTTTTGAAATGTCACTCTCCTTATACTTTGCATCCAAGTTCTCATCATCTCCCTCTTGTGGGTCAGGGGTGGAGTAGTCACGCGCTCAACTTCTACCCTACCCGTAGGCTTCCTCCTACCTCTGTGCTCTAAACCACCACTATCTTCATGCTCCTCTTCTTCATCATCTACTTATATTGTCTCTGTGGGCTTAGGTGTTGGAACATTTTCCATTATATACTTACCTTATAGCGGCCTGGGAGTATGAAGTCATTCTCCACATACTTATTGTTCTCTATCTTGGGCTTGAGTTAAATATACACAAGCGCTGCTCCAATGTCTACAACGACCAAGATTATCGGCTCCATACTTATTATATCTGAGATAAGCCTCTCAATGTAGGCAGTCCATCCTGGATATACATATGTCTTTCTCAGAGTGTGGTAGTCATAATCTACCTTATCTACGATGAATCTTAGGCATTTCACATTTGAAAACTAGTGAACTGATGCCTAGAAGTATCTTGCTATGAAGGCATATGGTAATTTGCACCAAGGGCTCCAAGCTCCATCCTTCATCACAAATTACGCGATGTAAAAATGTTGGTAGACTGCAAACTGTACTGCCTTACCCACCACCGAAGGCAATTCCTTGGGTATGTACCACTCCTCTTCAAACACCGCGTAGAGCCTATCATACCACATCTTTGCCCTCTGTTTGAATGGCCCACCCATGGTCCCTTCACATAAGTATTTATTAAATCTTTCTGCTATAGATTTGTGTTATATGGGGTACTCCCAAATCTTCTCCTTTGGCCCATCGAGCACTCCAATCACCATAAAAACCAAAGACAATAAAATAGTGCCAAAAATAATTACATCACACTGTATGTGGTTTTTCGACAATTGTCTTTGTTATGTGATCCGTGATATTGTAGACCACTCCTTGAGATATATTCCTTGCGAACGTGTAGCCACGTTGTATTAACTTGCGACCACCTTTCTTGGTCATTCAAATTTGTTACAAGATGTGCAACCGCATGTACTTCTTGGGTACTTCTTCAATTTGTCTATTTCCATGCCGCACGGACCCTTGGTATACCCCCAGCTCCTTCCTTGTCTCTAGGATCACTGCTTTATCTGTTAAGTCACTCTCCATATATGCTCATGAGGTCCTTAGTCCTATCACTATTGAAATCAAGGCAGTTGTGATTCTAACCCTTGGTCTAACGAAGTAGAAGAAGTCCTCATGGACTCTGCTCATCAACCATTGATACAATGGTTCATACTTTCCAAAGTATGGAAACTCGTATAACTGGTAGACTCTAATATGCTTTAGTAACTTCTCACCAACATCATCGTACATTGGCATATCTTTTTCTGTGCACTTATTCATTTTCATGCTCAATAATACATATAGTTCCTTCTTATTATCCGATGTACGATGGTTCTAATAGCTGATCTTACATTGACAGATGTGAGAATCCCATTCTTGTCCCACAATCATGCCCTCTAGATACTAAATTTATAAGAAATTACTCTTGGGAGAAATTTCTTCTTCCACTTTGACCTTCTTCTTCCCTTTTACTCCTGCTCGGGTGCTTTCTTCGGTGCTATTTGAAAATCTCTCTTTTCTACCCTCTGTAATTGAGAAAGTTAAAACCCCAGTTCAAATATCCATGCCCTAGTGGAAATCACGTGGCCTAGATATTTTATAACACATCTACTTCACTCAAACCCTTCACATATGGGAACACAAGCTTCTCCTGTGCACAAATCTTCTCTCCATGTCTGGTTTCACACTCTTCGCACCTCAACATGATTGCTCGGCTCATTCGCACTTAGCTCTTTTCAAATTATCTCAATTACAATGGTAAAAATGAACTTGCATCCCATCCTTATATAGATTTTCAAAAATTTAGTGCATTTATTACTTCTTCACCTACCAAAAATCCTCTCATTAATTGACCATTTTTGTTCTTTCTATGCGGTACATCTTCGCGCCCAAGCTATAACCTTCTAGTGTGATTTCCTACCTTCCGACTATAGACTTCTCTTTAACGTGCTTCCCTATTCCCGAGTACCTCATCACTTCGCCTTCCACTGGTAGTCTTCATGGCCTCTCGCCTACCTTGTGTTATATTATTCCATCATTTATCTCCATCTATGGTCATCTTGTGTAGAAGCAATATCTTTTCTAACAATTCTTCAACTTAGTAGTTTGTTCCTTTCATGTGTACTTATTTTCAACAGTCCTGTACCTGGATATAAATAACCACCCCACACTAAGGGTATGTGCAATCCTCTATGCATAAAAATTCTTCAAATAGTAATTAGCTTCTGCGTGCAAATGCGCTTATTACACAAAAACACCAACTAAATTGACAAAGCATAGTGACAGAGAAGGAAACGCATTAAGGAAATACAAAATTGAAAACATATTCTAAATGGCAACACTACCTTATTACAAACACCAAGAAGACTTATTTATAGTAGGGCTTCAGCCTACTCCCATTGAAGTAACTGGGTAACAATGTTCCATCAAGCACCTCTAATTGGCAAGCGCCTGTTTCAAGTATGTGAGTGATAACATACGACCCCAATTAATGTACTTTGATTTTTCCTGGATGGTGCAAAAATTTATAATCATAAAGGAGCACCATCTATCCTATCTCAAGCTTTTATCCTGATGTGCTTGTCATGTCATGCTTTTTCATGACCTTTTCTTGTTTTTGACTCCAATTTGTTATTTCCCGTCACTTATCCAAATTTAATTAACTTTTAAATCCATTCTTCTAATGATTGCTCATCATTTAGACCTCTAGCGTGTGCAATATGCAAAGATGGTAACGTGAATTCCATAGGAAGAACTACTTCTGCGCCAAACACTAACTCGAAATGGTGTGGCTTTGTTCAACCTTTTATATGTTACTCAATATGCCCAAAGTATTGCACATACTTTATCATCCCAATCCTTTCGCTCAACATCACAGATTTTTTCTCAATGTTTGACTCAAAATTTTGTTGAAAGACTCAAGCAGTCCCATTTTCTTGAGGATGATATGGTGTAGTCTTATGGTGTGCAATCACGAATTCATCCAATGAAATTCGATTGTCTCATTCGAGAAAGTGTGTTCCCTATCACTTGTCAAACTTAAAGGACAACCATACAAAGTGTAATAATATTTTCCCATAGAAATCTGGTTCTGTAATTGTTGTACAATCCTTTGTAGGGCCTGCTACTTCCCACCTTGTAAGGTAATCCATGCAAGTAATGATGTAGCGCGATCTAGGTTTGTGCGTAGTTGGTGAAATAGAACCCAAAAAATCAATAGCCCATTTCTCAAATGGTTCTACACTAGTAATATGTCTTAGAGGAATTTCATCTCGTTGACCTGGTTTCCCAAGACGTTGACAGTGATCACAAGCCTTATAATATGCTTTACAATATTTATAGAGGGTCTCCCACCATAATCCAATGAGTAGTACCTTGTGTGTAGTGGTGTCACCTACATAGTGGCCACCGCAATACCACCATGAGCTTCTTCCATAATATTTGTTCACTCATGCTCCAAGACATACCGGGTGCAATACATCATCCCATACCTAATTTGTATAGGTCACCGTTAATCAACATATAGGGTGCCGCACGTATGGAAAATTGTTTCTTCTCTAAGGATTTCATTCCTTCTAGTGCCATGCCTGTTTGTAGAAAGAAAACAATGTCCTCTAATTCTGATGATGCTCATTGTAACCTATATAACTGTGCATCTAGAATGGTATCTTCAATTGCCTGTGCTTCTTCTCCTGACATTATGGATAAATGGTCTGGTCCATAATTACTTTTCCCTAGTTTTACCACAACTTTGAAATCAAATTCTTGAAATAAGATTACCCATCTACATATGCACCCCTGTAAAATGGGCTTGTTTACCAAATACTTGAATTCCATGTGATCTGTATAAAATAAAAATGGTGTAGCTAGCAAGTACTGTTAGAATTTATGTAGCGCATAGATCATTGACAAAGCTTCATGCTCTGTAGTTGTGTAATTCTATTCTCGCAGAGTCAAATTTCTACTGGAAAAACATATAGGATGGTCTATAATACCTTCTCCACGATGAACAAATACTGTGCCAATGGCCGTGTTAGAGGCATCCACATGTACATGAAATGGTTGCTCACAGAAGGAAAACATAGAATAGGCGTGGTAGTAAGTTTCTCCTTTAATGTCTTGAATGCGCGAATACGGTTCTCCCCAATAGAATGTACCTTTTCCTTTAAATAACTCCTCTAAAGGTATGGTAGTCTTGGCATATCCTTGAATAAAATTCTGTAATATCCTGTATGACCCAAAATCTACACACCTCACTCGACCGGTTGGCTCTTTTAGGCCTATAATGATCTGCAAACTTAGTTGGATCAACCAACAAACCTTCCTTGCAGATTATGTGTCCTAACAAGATTCCAAATGGTGTAGCAAATATGCACTTCTTGACGTTCAAAGAGATACTCAACTGTCTACATCTTTCAAACATTAAGCACAGATTGTCACAATGGTTTTTACCACCCATACACCATCCAATCATCTAAATAAACTTGTAAGAAGTTGTCAATAAAGTATTTAAACACCCGAAAAATATGGACAAAAATACAACATGCATGTTTTTCTGGACTAAAAGGCATCACAAGATAGGTGAAGCTACCCCATCCAAAGAGTAGTAAAGTAGTTTTTCCTAATCCTCCCGGGAAATCCTAACCCGATGATACACCAAGAACCCATCTATAAATGAATAGATTTCATGCCCCGTAACACCTTCTAGTATTTCTTCGGTGAATGGCATAGAAAGGGATCAATCATGTAGACATTGAAATCATGTCATAATCACCTTGGTCCCCTACCGCAGCCATAGAATCACTTCCTCATCCTCAACACCTTAACACCTACCTCCCGCACCCCACACATTTTAATTTAATTACTTTAATTAAATTAATGCCATTAATCTCCATATATATTAATTTAATTATTTTAATTAAGTTAATGACCTTTTAAAACATTAATTTAATTATTCACATTGAATTAATTCACTACCCTCACACACCTATTTAATAAAATTTCCTTTATTAAATGCACCTCACCTAACCACCCCCATAATTTGACCCATTAACCTAAACCCTAAACCAATGTCTTAAATAAAACCTAACATTAGACCTATCCCCTCACCTCACATTAAAAGCTCTAAGGTCGGTTTTATCCCCAAGGAAAAGAAGAGACCCTTATCAAATGGCGGAACAACTTCCCAAGTAACTTTTGAACAACCTGAGATATCTCACGCAAATTGACATTGGTTCACCCTAAACCGACGCTGTTCACCCTAAGCATATCTTTGAATGGACCAAATGGTATTTTAGACCCATTTATAGCTTTGTAATAGTGGTTGGTTGTTTGAAAACTTCGATCTCGAGTGCGATCTCTTTAGACATGACAATCGAACGAAGATTTATGGGTGATCAACAAAGCAACTAAATACACTGCTGCACAACAAAGAAACTTTCTTCCCAAAGATTCTCCAACACAACAACTTCTTCATTATTCTTTAAACGTGTACCTCACGTAAGAGTAAGTATCCTCCTTCCACCTATTTCATTTTCTTATCATCACCGTAGTCTTTTGTGGTAAAGGAACCTAGTCTTTTACTCTTTGTCCATTTCCTCTCTCTAGTTGCAACCACCTTCTATATCCAATCATCTTAATACTTGGTCCAATTTCCCATTTTGATCTCCTCGGTAGTCTCGCACCTTCGTAACATATCTACACCCCCTCTGTGATCAATCCCCGCCTTATCCACTCCACTTTTTCCCCAAAACTCAAAAAAATAGACTATGTGATTCTACCAACCCCAACTTAACCATTGCGGTTCTCTCGTAATCGCCGCCGTACTGATAAAACCATCATCGGTTCTATAAAACCCTAGTTGGTCTCTGTGTCACCTGATTTCTACCAGAATAACAACCTGTTTCTGACATATACCTACTTGAACACCTATTTGACCTTCAGATCTGTATCTAACCTAGCCTGTTAGCTCAGATTCACCTATAACCAACCTACTTGACCTCTGGATCTCCTTCTAGCCTATCATGTTAGATTAGATCTAGCCTATTACGTTTTGTATGAGATGCCTAAATCATATTAAACTACAGTAGGACAATATTTACTTTATTCCAGCATTGAATTGTTTTGCATAGTGGATTAACAACCATCTAGGAAGTATCACACTTCCAGGATCTAGCACATGATAGGTAGTCCACTGCATATATCATTTAACTCTCTTTGGTGGTTTTGTTTTGGTTCTTATACAGGTAGTTCCTCCTAGCCAAAAGGAAGGTCTCACAATCACTTTGATTCAGGATTCAGATACACGCGCATATAACCTTCAACCATCCCAAATAAGGTATTCCTCTTACCACCCTTTACCTTATCTGTTTCGTCAAGTACTTCTCGAAAAACTAAGAAATCAGGTGAAACATTTTGGCACACCTGGGACCCATTCGGGGTTCCTTGCATCTTTATTCATTCCTAGGTGAAAAATTGTGTGTGTTTGTTTCCCTTCTAGTAGCATTCACATTAAGACTTTCTCCTTGGTAACATTCTCTTCTTTCTACTTGCTTGAAAGACACATTTCTTTTGGTGTATTTAAAAAGAACCTTCTTATTCTTGTTTTCTGCATTTTAGTGAAAGAGCATCCCTCTTCCTATTCATCTATTGTTGTCATCAAATATCATACTTTTGATTTGGGTTTAAAACAAGTGCACTGCATTCTAATTTAGCTCATTAGCTCACATTAATTAAGGGCAATCGCACGCCGAAAAAGTGACAAGCGAGCGTGGGAATCTACAGGTAACTCTTCCGCGTACCCGACCTCCCGAGGTCGTGCCAAGACAGCCGGTGGGGATGGAATATGCGTGGGATGCAGACAAACTAGTTAGGCAATCTAATGTCTTCAATACGCACTAGTGGAATTTACGAATCTAAGGCAAAGAAGGCCCTTCTAACCTGAACTGGTGTGATAGATCGATCGGCAAGGATGACTGCTCGAAGGCTCCAATCAATATCGAGCTCTGGCGTGATTTGATCTATGGGTTGTGGAATACATGGAAAATGACCTGGGATAGTTTCGTGTATGTCTCCAGATAAGGTCATATGGTGGATGGTGAATACAATCGACTCTACGGACGATTCTCTGGCCTAGTCCAGAATTCTCTAGCTTTGTTAGCCGCTATATCTAGTAAGGATAATTGTTTGACGATGGTGGGTGGAAGTGGGGTAGATCTGAATACTAATATGCATAGGCTAGTGTCTATGTCTGATTGACTTATGGATTCGTTAGGTTGTGGGATTTGTGGATCACAACCGTAGACTCTTGGTTGTTGCGGTCCTGCTATGGTCATGTACGAAATCAAGTCCTAATCCCTAGTATCCAATAATCATATGCTTTCTCAGCTTCTATATTTAGGATTAATAACTGCGCGATCTTCTCAGAGTACCTCACAGGTGTTCTTGCAACCTGGATTCTTAGGCTGGTATCTATATCTAGAAGAGTGTCTCCTGCATCTGGCTGTGGGACCAAAGGATCACAACCAAAGGTTTGTTCTCTTTCGAACCCTTCTACAGTCATATGTATGTTTGCCTAGGGTAATCTGTAGTTCGGTTGATTTGACCAAAACGTGTGTGCTTGGTCGTCTTCTATATTTAATCCCCTCAACTGAGAGCTGATTTGTCGTAAATCTGTTGTTGTTTGGAAGATTTGTATTCTAAGGTTTTGATCTATGTCAACTATTGCCGTGACGAGATTGGGTTGAGGCACAATTGGCTCAAATACGTATTCCCTGGGCTCCCTGGGTCCCGTGATTGTCATACAAAACGATAATGTAAATCTAACTGCAACAAAGTAAATTTTAACTACGTGGAATAAACCTAGAACATATATATAATTTCTATTTTTGTATTTTCTGAGAAACCTTAAGAATGCAAGAAAGCAGCTATTTAAACGTATCTAGAATTTGACAACTAATATAAAACTTAAAACAAACAAAATAACCGAGTGTAGTTATTTGTCTGTGCAATTTGTAGATCTATTCTAAATAATGAAATAACTTGCTTAATCTATTTGCCAGACTCTCGATCCTACCTCAGAAGTGAGGAATGAATCATAGTTTCTCAGAAACTATCAATCCCCACAGCTTCCCTGGCAATATCGAAAGTAAACTTAACTGAAAAGAAGTGATTATCTACTCTATTTGATATATTTCTAATTTTAGAACTTTGAAAGCTAGAACCTGGATTCTGCAGAATAGTGGCGAATCCAATGGCGTGTATGATCTTGTCCCCTCAGTGTGATTTCCTCGTTCCTTCGTGTTCACGTGAATCCAGAAAAGTGTGTAATGCTAGCATCAACAGAAGTAGATGTTGGGACAAAGGTAGCTCAGAATACAGACTGAATACAATGCGAGTAGGAGAGGGATAGCGCAAGAGTACAGAGCTTGGCTTATGCAATTCCTAGCTGGGATTTATTATGAGTCATGCAACATAAAGCGTCCAGAACCTGAAACTATCCTGTTTTGAGGAGCAAAACCTGCAACTTTAATGGCTTCCTAAGCTATTTTACTCCAATGGATTGGGTGAAATAACAGTACTGCCTGCACAAGATGGGTATGTGGCTTACCAACAGCTGAACAATGCTAACTAAACATGCAAAGGATTGAAACTATGGCTTCTAAGCAAAATAATAAACTGAACTATTGAAAATGAGAGTATGAGAAGTGAATGAGGGGCCAGATCTTTTGTTTGTGCACAAACCATTTATTTATAGCTTTTCATTCACCCAAAGATCAAAACCAAACTGAACTCTAAAACTATAAACAATGGCCAAACACTATTCCAGGGGACCAAAAACATAAATGCAAGCCCAAGTCGGCAAAAAAATCTGGTGAATCATTGATTTTTACGTGAGTCACGTTAAAACGCTTTCTGGAAAATGCGTAAAGGACCGCCGCTCTGAGCAGGGCGCGGTTACAGGACCGCCGCCCGATCAGGGCGGCGGTGGCACGAGAGACCCCCGCCTACGCAGGCGGCGGTTTCACACCAAGAGCAAAAGGCCAAGAAAAGAGGGGAAAAGGGAAAAACAAAGGATGCAGGGACTAAACGGGGCATGCGGATGTTAACGCACATACTGAGATCTTTTCCGATTCCGAACACCTCATGAGGAGACTCAGATCATCATTGGGGCACTTGTCACGTTGTTCCGGCAGTATAGTACCTTACAATTTTGGGTACGTACATATTGCCCCCTCGGAGAAGCGTTTTAGCCATGGAGAGGCGTAAAACGGTGGGTCCGAGTATGGCAGTCCCGAAATGGGAAGTTAGAAGTTATACCTGACACGTCCGTGTGTTGAAATGACGCCATCCAAAATTCCCGCTACCTGCAAAATGAAAAGAGAACTCAAGTGCAGATAGAAACAATAGTTTGAAAATAAACGCTAAGATAACAGGGAATGAGAACGTACCATTTGTGCGAGGATAGGAACTTACCTCCATCAGCTCCAAACCTGTGAAAAAGTCATTTTAAAACAAAACAGAGTGCTATATGTATGAAAGTGGGCCCATTTTCCTATTCATTTGCGCGAGTCGATTTGGTTGATTTTGAGCTCTGGGACCCACGGTGATGGTTTCTTGCGTGAGTAGAGTCAAAACGTCCGCAGCGAGATAGTGATCATGCCTCCACGTGCGGAACATCGACCTCAGCGATCACAGGTTAGTTTTCTTCAGTTTATTGTTTTTCCCCCCTTAATTTTGAAATGCTAAATGCTCTGCAATGGGGAGGTCATTTTTGAAAATGCTAGTGTTAAAAGGTCCACCTAGGGGGCGCCTACTGGGTAGGCTCTGTTTTTAGGTTAAATGGCCGTTTTTTACACTTTTTAGGCCTTTTTAGTTTAAAACCCGCGTGGATTTTGACCACGACCGCCGCCCTGCCTAGGGCGGCGGTTACATGACCGCCGTCCTGATCCTAATCAGGGCGGCAGTTACACGACCGCCGCCCTTAAGGCGGCGGTTACAAAACCGCCTCCCTGCTCAGGGCGGCGGTTTTGCACAGAATGCAAAAGGAACCTGTTTTTGAGATTGTGTTTGTATTTTTAGCATTTCTACATGTTTTCATGATTTTCTCGTATTGCCTGGATGCTAACTTACTTTGTTTTGTGTGTTTTTGGGTGTATGCAGCGAGAGAGGAGTACATCCGATGGAGTAGAGAGAGGGAGTGCGATTGGCTCCCAGGGGTACTAGATGCCCTCTCACAGGATGAGGAGGACACACTTCAGAGGGCTGGCATATTGCGCATATCGCGCGTGCCCCATGTTACACCATCTAGTCACATCCTTTGTGACTTGTTTTCATACTGGGATGCGGACCGGAACACCTTCCGATTGCTAGGGGTCCGTGGCGAGTGGACCATTACATTGGAGGACGTCTACCGCATTCTGGGGGTCCCGATCATCGGGAGGTGACTCACTTTAGAGACAGCAGGCTCACGGGCACAGATTGCACAGTGGGCGACATATATGGGAGATGCAGCCATCTCCACGGGGTCGAAGAAGGGGGTGAGAGTTCGATCTATTCCTTCTTTTCCTATCCCCGTATTTCGACAGGCCATCATGGGGATCCTTGCCTCGAGATTGATCGGGGACAAGGGAGGGGACACATTATTATACTGCTGGGCCCCCATTATTACACAGATAGAGGGGCACGGTCGGATATACGCTTGGGGAGCAGACATTCTTGGGACCACCTACCATGATCTATACAGGGTGGTCCATTTACAGGGGCAGTCATTGAGCCACCCGACTCTAGTCATGAGTTGGGTTTATGAGCATTTCATCCCTTATGGCAGGGGTGTGGAGGTGGCAGATCCTGAGCTATTAGGGCAGCCAGATGGACAGACATGTCGGTGCTTAGAGCACCTCATCAGCCAGTTGCCTCCCTGACTACTGCCGACATGGAGGCGACACCGTATCAGACTATGGCGGGCATATGGGGCGAGGAGACTCTTACCTTGATCTCCTGCTCCACCACAGGCAGCTAATTGAGCCACCCAACTCTAGTCATGAGTTAGGTTTATGAGCATTTCATCCCTTATGGCAGGGGTGGGAGGTGGCAGATCCTGGAGTCATGTAGGGCAGCCAGATGGACAAACATGTCGGGCTTAGAGCACCTCATCGCCTTGCTTGCCTCCCGACTACTGCCAACATGGAGGTGACACCGTATCAGACTATGGTGGGCATATGGGGCGAGGAGACTCTTACCTTGATCTCCTACACCACAGGCAGCTCATTGATAGAGTGGGACGAGTGGAGGTGCACCCCTTTGGCCGGGTTCCTCAGCAGTTTGGCCTACCATATACGGGTATGCTTCCCCCAGTGGCGCCGGTCTACAGATCAGTCCGTGAGGCTAGAGGGGGGCCTAGAGGCCGAGGTTGGACAGTGGTTACTCCTGGCATTCCCATTGCAGCCAGGAGGATAGTACGTGCTACTGAGGGAGAGCCGGCGCCTCGGCACCTTTGCTTCCGGATTGTCAAGGGTCCTGCTCATAGCAGCGATGACCCTATTGATATTGACTCCGAGTCTGAGGAGTTCACAGAGGGAGGAACAGAGGAGGAGACCGATGACAGCGATCCTGAGTGGCATGACACTCAGGATATCATGCAGGCAGAGAGGGCTGAGCAGAGCGCAGAGAGGGATACTCTAGTTTCAGAGGAGCCACTCTCCCAGGGCCATGGTGGAGAGGATGAGTCCGTTGTGGGGCGACACGTTGCTCCTACCACAGGAGCAGCCCCTCAGTCGGCAGCGGCATCCGCGGCAGGTGCCGGCCCCAGCGACCCATCCTGGAGGCCTGGTGATCCGAGTAAGTTACCCTTTCTCCCTTTTAATGTTTACTTGTAGGCTCTCCTTAGTTGCAATCTTGTATTCCTAATTTCTTGTTTGGTTTCTAACTTGTTTTCTCCTTTGTTTGCAGAGACTGTTGATGAGTGGCGGGATTTGATCCGCAGGGTATGTACTGATTCCCTGATGATCCCCATGGATAGGACCCATGCAGAGTTGTCCGTAGATGCTGGGAGCCTTTTCAAGAGCCTGTAGGCATACCGACATCTTTGCTCCAGTCTGGCATGTGGCCAGGATGGTATCGACCCTTCGCACCGAGCTAGCGGGGTACAGGACGGCTGAGCGTCTTATGAGGAGCCGTTCTCGTGGTGAGACTGCGCCGCTCCTCGAGATCCTGAGCCCTCCGTACATTCAGAGCGCCGGCGTAGCCGGAGTCCTAGGCATGGACGTGCACCTTCGGAGGGGTCACGTAGGGATTGAGAGGCCACTTGGCTCTCGTAGATTTTGTTTTATATATTCTTTTGTATATCACGGGCTCTTTGAGCATTTTGACCATGCTTAGTGCATGATGGCATTGTATATAAACATTGACTATTTATATATATGCATTCATTCTGGATCAAAACCTTGGCACTTATGGTTTCCTTTCTATTTCCAGTTTCCCTATGTATACTACGATGTATGTTTATATGCTTTTTAGAATGTATGCAATGGAGAACAAATGATGCAAATGTTTGTTTCCTTTTGTGTTTCATGATGCCGATATATGGTGATGTAGATATAATGTGATTTTGAATCTTAGCTTCTGTAAGCAATTTTGGATACCTCATGTTTGTTTTGCAAAGTGATGAATACAAACCAGTATGATGAACAGATAAACTTGCCCCACTTCTAACTCCACGCAACTAGTAAGATGCGAGGGCTCATCACCGAGAGCTAGAAAGGGCACAAGTTGCGAGGTGTAGCTGAAATGATAGTGATGAGAGATAGACAAAGCTTTGGTGGAACCAAATTGGAAGCTACAAGCTTACTCTACCCGAGTGACTTCATAGTTTAGAATGCAACTTACTTTGCGGTTTATCTAGACTTAGATCCGTAGATGGCCACATAGTAGACAAAATCTGGGTTTTTAGGATTTTAACTCTCTTGGAATTTTGAACATCTGATTCATTTATTTTTGACTCAAAGTTTCAAAGTTTGAATTGTTTGTGTATGACCATTTGCATTTATTTGTCAAGAGGACTCCCTACACTTTGCCCCATGCTACTAGTAAGAAGCGTGGGTTTAACACCGTGGGAAAAGCATAGGCGAGTAAGGGCATTTCCATCCTTTCCCAACCCTACGTCACTAGTAAGAGACGCAAGCTCATCACCGAAGGTTGGTGGGGCAAGGAAATGTGTAAAATTAAAATTTTCTGTTTGATCAATGTTTGACTTGTTTTCTTGAGCAAAACGTCAGTATGTGCTTATTTCCAAAGAGATATACATATGGGATAGATGTGACACCATGAAGCTTCTAGAACAGACCATAGGCAAGACACCTACCCTAAGAAGAAATCAAAGTGAGAATAAACTTGCAGATCTTGGTATGGTTACCGTTAAGACTTTGTCATATCTAGCTTTATTTGATAAAATGATTCCGAGATAATTTGATGACATCATGAAAATGGAGAGGTATGATTAAAGAGTTTATGCCAACAACATCATGAGTTTGTAATGAATTTCTTTGAGAATAGATTCCTTGATCACCATTTATGTAAGAAACAAGTGGACAAAATGATCTTAATCTATATGAAGATGCAATGTAAATATATATAAGTAGTGCTAGCTGCTTATGCGTAGAACCGCTTGAGGTGAAGGGAATTGACTGTTTCGCCAAATTCCTCACCTTCTAGTGTACATAAGAGGTATGCACCATTTCCGTAGTCCTTCATGACTCGGTATGGGCCCAACCATTTGGGCCGGAATTTCCTTCCTTCGCCGGTCTTCTTGTCGATCCGATTGTCTAGCCTTAGAACTAGATCCCCTTCGTATATGTCGCGTTCATAGACCTTCTTGTTGTATCGCGCCACACATCCGGTCAAAGATAAACTCTATGTCGTTGTTCAACATCTAACCTAGTTTCATCTAGGCTTTCTAGTTGGGAAAGACGTGCTTCTCTATAAGCGTCTTCATCCAAAATCCCTTGTAATGAAATGCGGAGACTGGGTATTTCAACCTCGAGTGGGAGAACTGCCTCTGCCCCAAACACTAGTGAGAAAGGAGTTGCTCCCGTTGGTGTTCTTATTGAGGTTCGGTGGGCCCACAAGGCCGGATATAACTTCAAATGCCAATCTCGTTTGTTTTCTTTCACAGTTTTAAGGAGAATGGCTTTTAGTGTCTTGTTCGTCGCTTCACCGTCCGTTGGCTTGAGGGTAATATAAGGAAGCCATATGATGGCTTATCTTAAATTTATTGCATAGCTCACGAACCTCTTCATTTTTAAAAGAAGTTCCATTATCGGAGATAATGATTTGTGGGATACCGTATCTGCAAATGATTTGGTTCAAAATGAACTTGGCGATTACAGAACCAGGTACAGTAGTAAGAGGCATAGCCTCTACCCACTTGGTGAAATATTCAGTGGCCGTGATTATAAAATTATGGCCATCTGTAGATGAGGGAGAGAATTTCCCTATCAAATCTAGGCCCCATGTAGAAAAGGGCCATGGAGTAGCGATTGGTTGCAGAGCTTGTGCCGGCATGTGGATCTCATGGGAGAATTCTTGGCACTTATGACACCTGCGTACAAACTCTACTGCATCGTGTTCTAGAGTGGGCCAGAAATAGCCCATTCGATGTATTTTTCGAGTGGTGGCATGGCCACCGAAGTGGCCTCCACATATTCCACTATGGGATTCATGGAGAATCTTCTTGGATTCTTCTGTGTCGACACATCTTAGGAGCATTCCATCGAACGCTTTTCGATAGAGCACTTGCTCTATAATCACGTATTTAGCTACGATAATACGTAACCACCTTCTTTGTTGCGGTGTAGCTCCTTCTGGGTACGTATGGTCCATGATATAATTAATGATATCAGTGTACCAAGGACACTCAGAGATAGAGGGTCGGGTTTCGATGTAGTATACGCACTCATCTGGAAAGTCTAAATCTACTAAATCACCTCCATCTAATGGGTTATCAGCTAACCAATCTGCGATGATTTGTCCTTTAACCGACTTCTGATTTACAAATGTTAATTCGAATTCCCCCATTAAGGTTATAAAACACCCAAACTTTTTAGACAAGGATCCTTGTGTGAGGAAAGTTCGTAAATGGTCCGTTTTTACCATGACCCTTGTTTCTTGATTCAGCATATAGTGTCTTAAGCGTTTAGTAGCAAAGACTATAGCAAGGCATTCTCGTTCTGCCTGTGTATAACGTGTTTCATAGTCAAGTAATGTTCGACTAATGAAATAAATCACGCGTTCCTTTTTGTCATTGTCTTCTTGGGCCAACATACAGGCCAGCGAGACATCGTAGCTCGTGAATACAAAATTAACGGGCGGTCTAGCTTGGGTGGCATTAGCGTAGGTGGTGATAACAGGAAACGCTTAACTGCATCAAAGGCTTCATTGCAGTCTTCGGTCCAATCAATGCTATAATCCTTCTTGAGTAAATTGTTGATTGGATGAATGGCGAAGCTTAAGTCCGGGATAAATCTCCAGATTGCACCCGTTCCGAGAAATGACCTCGATTCCGATTCATTCAAGGTGGGACCATTTCGAGGACAGCCCAATTTTGCTTGATCAACATCTATCCCTCGTGACGATATGATGTAACCTAGGAGCTTTCCACCTGTTACACCAAAGACGCATTTCTCTGGATTTAGTGTGACTCCATATTCTATTAGGCGTGAAAGAATGACGCGGAGTACTTCTGGATGGTCACAACGCTTCTTGGCCTTAGCCAACAAGTCATCTACGTAGGATTCCATGATTTTATGAATTAAATCATGGAATATATATGTCATAGCTCGCTGGTACGTAGCACCAGCATTCTTGAGGCCAAATGGCATAACAACATAACAATAGGTTCCCCAAGGAGTTATAAACGTGGTTTTGGCTTGGTCTTGTTCAGATATTCTGATTTGATTGTATCCCGAGAATCCATCCATGAGGGACAAGAGTTCAAATCCAGCTGTTGCATCAACAATGACATCTATGGATGGTAATGGGAAGTCATCCTTAGGACATGCTTTGTTAATGTCTCAGAAATCTATGCAGATGCGTATCTTCCCATTCTTTTTGAGAACGGGAACAATATTAGATACCCATTGAGAGTAATCGACTGGTTTGATGAACCCTACTTGTAGGAGTTTTATTATTTCGTCTTTCACCATGAGAGCCACCTTGGGTTTCATGGGTCTTGATTTTTGTTTAACTGGTTTTGCATCAGGTTTAGTGACGAGGTTGTGCACTGCAATGTGTGGTGCAACGCCTGTCATTTCCTTGTAATTAAATGCAAAAGCTTTCTGATGTTCCTTGAGGATCTGAGTGTGTATTTTTACTTCTTCTGGGGTTAACGAGGACCCTAATTTCAATATTTTTGGTTCATCCTCCGTTCCGATGTTAACATCAATTGTTTCTTCGATTAAAGAGGCATTACCTTCTTCAAACTCAGGTGGGGCTGGAGGTAAATCCAAATCGTCCCCACTTTCTACCGTGTATACGCTAGGTTCCATTATGGGATTTCCGCAGTAAGAAGATGAATGTGGGATTAAGGACAAATCTATCGTATGATAGGAGAGATGTAGTGCCGCATAGGCGTTTAAGTAATCCAAAGTGGCCATATCACTATCAACATGGTCTAGGATAGTAGATTCATTTTTGTTTAAAAGAGAATTTGTCGTTGTCTTTATCAATGGTTCATCACGAAGGGATACTATGAAACGGGTATCCTCTAACTTATTGCTTGGAGTAAAACGTGATGCGGAAGTTGCTATTGAATCAGCGAGAAGATTTTCTTCTCGCGGGATTGTTTCAATTGATATGAAGTCAAATTCCTTGCTTAAATCTAATACAACTTTTTTGTAAAGCTGCAAATGCTCGGCTTTGGTTTCATATATCTCAGAGACTTGGTTTGCTACCAATTGTGAGTCTCCTAATACTCTGATGTTATTAATACCGATCCTCTTGGCTAAAATGAGGCCAAGGAGGAGGGCTTCGTATTCAGCGCCATTGTTTGTACATTCGAAATTGAGTTTGAAGGCGAATGGTAGGACCTTTCCTTCAGGGGAAGTAAAGATTACACCAGCCCCTACTCCATAACGACATTTAGCTCCATCAAAATGGAGAGTCCAATATTTAGCTGGGAATATGGATGCTGGGATATTTGTTGTGTTTGCACATTCTACTTCCACCATACAGAGATCCTCAGCTGGAAGAGAACCAACACCTAGGGAATTTCCCATGCCCACAGAATCAAATGGTAGAAACATTGGTAGATCTTGTTCTAGTAATTCAATGATTTTTGCAGTAGTTCCTAATGATACCATTTCTACAATGTTAGCCTCGCCTTTTGAGGTTGGGATTGTCTTGACTAGATTCATAGTCTCAAGATCCGTTGTAGGTACCAACTTCTCCTCTGGTTTTGCATCAGTGGGTTTATTAAGTTGGTTTGTTGGAAGTTCAAATTCCGAGTGCACACCTGGCCTTTTCTTTAAGTCAGCTAGGTGTATATCGAAAGGTTTTGGATCACCTTTGGCTACAAACACCTTTCCTAGATGCAAGAATCTTACTTCTTGGAATAACGTAGAAGGGATTGCCTTCATTCGGTGTATCCATGGTCGGCCGAGGATCATATTATAATTAGTTTCCCGATCTATAATATAAAACTCAGTCAGGATTGTTTTGGGTCCTAAGGTGACCGGTAGTATTATAGTTCCAATCGAAGTGGCTTTAAGGCTATCATAGCCTCTCAATGTATTTCGAGTGGTGGAACAGTTTGTTTCCCCATATCCTAACTTTTGAAGGAAAGAGAAGGGGACTATGTTAACTGTAGCCCCATCATCAACCATTGCTCATTTTACGTAGTTATTATAAACCCATACTTGTAAGTGTAAGGCTGGATCACCTCGGCGTGCAATCTCAGCATCTGTAGGCATTTTACTTATTTCGAATATGAATTCGACATCCTTGTCCGGCTGTCCCGGAGGATGGATATCAAAATCTACATGATTTACCTGTGTTTCAGGAGGTGGAGTGATGTTAATTAAATGACCTAAACCTAATGCTTCTAAAAGAGCAGCCCTGTGAGCAGGAGAGTTTTTTAGTAAATCTAAAAATGAAATGTGTGAGAAGGTTTTTGTTAGGTCGTTAATTAAATCATAGGCACCCACGGGTTTTTCTACTATTTGTTGACTCTTATCTGTTTCTGGTAGGTGACTTGGGCTTGGTTGAGAGAAATATTCTCGTGTTCTTGTTATAGCTTCGATAGGTAGTTCAACATCTAGTTCTACTAAACTGACTATCTTGGGTCTCGGCTGATTTCCTAATTGTGGCGCAACTGATGGATTTAGTGAAGTCGAGGCTTCATGATCATTGTTTCCCATCATTGCACCCTTGTTCATCCCAGTTGGATTTAGTTTGTTATTATCATGATTTGGGAATGGATCTTTAAAGATCTTGAGGGGAGCATTCGAGGGGAAATTGCCCCGCGTGCGTGCTTGGTGGTGGTGACACGGATCTCGCTAAAAAAAATCATGAAGAACTCGTTTTTGTTCTTCTCGCAAACGCCGCATGAATTTATCGTAGTCATGGCATGTTCTAGTATCATGACCTCAAATTTTGTGGAAACCACAATATGAATTGGGATTGTAATTCCTGGTTTGTTGTTTTGGTGTATATTGTGGCCTAAAACTCGATCAAACTCATTGCCTATTAGGATTAAAGTTTTACATTTGTTGTTTCTGGCTTTGATTTTGATTTTGATAACCAAATGAGTTTTGGCTTGGCCTTGTATGGGATTTCACCGTCATCATTGTTGTTGTTGGGATGGTTAAAATACACTGTATTTATTGTTGGGGTAAAGTTGTTATTTCGTTGGTTGTTTGTTTGTGATGGGGTATTGACAAAATTTACCTTCTTGGGCTGGTCGGTTACTCCATCTGTTGTTACACCCCAATTTTTGTTAAGGATTTTGGGTCCTTGATTGACGCTTACGGTGGTGGGACAATTTTAGTGTTCTAATCGGGGGTGATTAACCTCCCGCTTTCTCCATATGTTTTGCGACCACTATCAATTATCGCTGCTTGATCTATTCAAAGAGCACTCTCTAAAGACTTCATCGTAAGTTCGTAATGGGAACTTCTAGACTTCTTCCTTCACTTCTCTGCTAAGCGAATGAAGGAATAAATCACATAGTTCCATTTGATCCATGTTTGGAGCACTTGCCGAGGAATAAAGGACTGTACACCACCTTTGGATGAAATGGGCGACATGATTCGTTATGTTCTTGTTTGATGTGTAAGAACTCCCTGATTCCTGTTCTTAACAGTTTGTTCATGTCAAATGCCTTAATGAAATCTGATACGAGTTGTTTAAATGAATGGATGGAAGCCTCAGGTATTCTATAATACCAATCAAGAGTGATGCCTTCCAAAGTTTTGGGGAATATTTTAGCAACAACCCCATCCCAAGGGAGTAGTTCTCGTATGGCTATAGCGTAAGCTTTGATATGTGCGTTTGGATCTCCCTCACCTTTGTACTTGGGTAAATCGGGAAGGGGTCTTGGAAGCATGACACTTCATATGGCGAAGTCTAAGGGCTCTTTCAAATATTCTGAATAAGTCCCTATCGCATAGGTTTCGACCATTGATGGTGGTTGCTGAGGGAGTGGTGGTGGAATGGGTTGTTGATATGGCACAGCGTATGCGTTAGTAGGGGCATAAGGAAACACCTGTGTTTGAGCAAGCATGCCGGAGAGGAGAACATATCTCCTTGTGGTGATTTGGAGTACATGTTTAAGTATGACGGGGTATTGTCTAGGAATGGATTGTTTGATACTAGACCGGGAGGAATGGTGTTAGAGATGATGGGCCTAGTTGGCGTTTGTTGTGGATACTGAGGAGGCATGCCTAACGTGCCTACTCCTGTGAGAAGATCTACTTGGCTAGGATGGCGTGGAGGATTAGAACCCCCTGTTTGCACGAATTACAAATTTTGACTTGCCTCTCACTTTTTCTACTAACGTTGAAATGACTTCATTTGGTGAAGTCACGATATTCTGCCTTAGTGGCGTTTGTTGTATACCATGGTTTTGTATAGGCATGTGATATCCTGCTATGAACTGATCGCTATCTTGCCAAGTTTCTCCGAGAGTATTTCCTATATGGAATGGTATAGAGGTATTTTCTTGAAAAGAGACCTCGGGTTGCGTTTGTAAACCTCCTACAGGTGGGTATATACCCTGAGAGCGCTGTTCACTCCTAGGATAACGTATTGACTGTTCATCATCTAAGACCAGGTATGGGTCTGATTGTCTACTAATTTTTGGTCTAAATAGCATCTGAGGAGATGATCCAGATTCTCTCGGTGAACGTCATATTATTCGAGCCTGAAGGCTCTGTTTGTTGTTTTTGAGGGGGTTGATCTAACTCCTCAGTTTGAAAAGACGAATTATATCTAACTCTTGGAGTTTGTGTTGACAACTGATTAGTTGAGTAGTTGTCACCCCATACCGAGAGTGATGGTGATGATTGCCTATTCTGTTGGGCGTAGTAAGCCTCAAGACCCAAGAGGGGTCTGCCATATGCATCGAATCCCGACATATTCGGGGGGTATATGAATACCCGCAGAATAATGGGAAGGAGCGAAGGTGGATGAGATAAGATGAAACTTCTCAAAGAGAAGGTGAAACAGTTGTTAGTTTCACGTCGGGTTCACCAATTTTGTACGCCGGAAAAGTGACAAGCGAGCGTGGGAATCTACAGGTAACTCTTCTGCGTACCCGACCTCCCGAGGTCGTGCCGAGATAGCCGGTGGGGATGGAATATGCATGGGATGCAGACAAACTAGTTAGGAAATCTAATGTCTTCAATACGCACTAGTGGAATTTGTGAATCTAAGGTAAAGAAGGCCCTTCTAACCTGAACTGGTGTGATAGATCGATCGGCAAGGATGACTGCTAAAGGCTCCAATCAATATCGAGCTTTGGCGTGATTCGATCTATGGGTTGTGGAATACATGGAAAATGACCTGGGATAGTTTCGTGTATGTCTCCAGATAAGGTCATATGGTGGATGGTGAATACAATCGACTCTACGGACAATTCTCCTGCCTAGTCCAAACTCTCTAGCTTTGTTAGCCACTATATCTAGTAAGGATAACTGTTTGACGATGGTGGGTGGAAGTGGGGTAGATTTGAAGTGGGGTAGATCGATAACGTGTGTGCTTGGTCGTCTTCTATATTTAATCCCCTCAACCGAGAGCTAATTTGTCGTAAATCTGTATTTTTTGGAAGATTTGTATTCTAAGGTTTTGATCTATGTCAACTATTGCCGTGATTTGAGATTGGGTTGAGAGCCTGATTGGCTCAAATACGTATTCCCTGGGCTCCTTGGGTCCCGTGATTGTCATACAAAAGGATAATGTAAATCTAACTGCAACAAAGTAAATTTTAACTACGTGGAAGAAACCTAGAACATATATATAATTTCTATTTTTGTATTTTCTGAGAAACCTTAAGAATGCAAGAAAGTAGCTATTTAAACGTATCTAGAATTTGAAAACTAATATAAAACTTAAAACAAAGAAAATAATCGAGTGTAGTTATTTGTCTTCGTGCTATTTATAGATCTATTAAATAATGAGATAACTTGCTTAATCTATTTGCCGACTCTCGATCCTACCTCGTAAGTGAGGAATGAATCATAGTTTGTCAGAAACTATCAATCCCCACAACTTCCCTGGCAATATCGAAAGTAAACTTAATTGAAAAGAAGTGATTATCTACTCTATTTGATATATTTCTAATTTTAGAACTTTGAAAGCTAGAACCTGGATTCTGCAGAACAGTGGCGAATCCAATGGCGTGCATGATCTTGTCCCCTCAGTGTGATTTCCTCATTCCTTCGTGTTCACGTGAATCCAGAAAAGTGTGTAATGCTAGCATCAACAGAAGTAGATGTTGGGACAAAGGTAGCTCAGAATATAGACTGAATACAATGTGAGTAGGAGAGGGATAGCGCAAGAGTACAGATCTTGGCTTATGCAATTCCTAGCGGGATTTATTGCGAGTCATGCAACATAAAGTGTCTAGAACCTGAAACTATCCTGTTTTGAGGAGCAAAACCTGCAAATTTAAATGGCTTCCTAAGCTATTTTACTCCAATGGATTGGGTGAAATAACAGTACTGCCTGCACAAGATGGGTATGTGGCTTACCAACAGCTGAACAATGCTAACTAAACATGCAAAGGATTGAAACTATGGCTTCTAAGAAAAATAATAAACTGAACTATTGAAAATGAGAGTATGAGAAGTGAATGAGGGGCCAGATCTTTTGTTTGTGCACAAACCATTTATTTATAGCTTTTCATTCACCCAAAATCAAAACCAAACTGAACTCTAAAACTATAAACAATGGCTAAACACTATTCCAGGGGACCAAAACATAAATGTAAGCCCAAGTCAAAAAAAAAAGCTAGTGAATCGTTGATTTTTACGTGAGTCACGTTAAAACACTTTCTCTCTCGAAAATGCGTAAAGGACCACCACCACTTTGAGCAGGGCGGCGGTTACAGGACCGCCGCCTTGATCAGGGCAGCGGTCACGAGACCGCCGCCCATGCAGGCTGCGGTTTCGTCACTGAAGAGCAAAAGGCCAAGAAAAGAGGGGAAAAGGGAAAAACAAAGGACACAGGGGACTAAACGGGGCATGCGGGATGTTAACGCATGCTTGGATATCTTTTCTGGATTCCAAACACCTTACGAGGAGACCTGTATCATCATTGGGGCACTTGTCACGTTGTTCCGATAGTACAGTACCTTACAATTTTGGGTACGTACAACAACCTATACGCTGGAAGTCATGACCAGCTGATGGTTGACAAACGAATCGTAGAAAAGCACTTCTATCCTTTTCTCTTTCTTTGAGTCTTACCAAACCACACAAAAATTCAAAATACATACATTCTTAAACAACATCCTACCTGGAAGAAGCTATAGGTGATCACACGATCATGGTATAGTGGGCACCCAGCTCGTTGCTTTGTCGAGTCATACTTTAGAGCGAAGCCCGCCCCGCCATAACATTCCTAAAACCTCACCCTTTAGAATTCTTTCTTCGTAGGAAGCCTTCCTCACCAAGAAATTCTATTGTTCTATTCATAATAGTCAGTCCATACAAATAGCATAAGTTGAACAAACGTAATAGAATAGGCACTCTAGGAATGTTCTTTCTTAGTGTTCTACTTGATTTGCGTTTTGAGGTGAGAGCTTTCGATCATTATTTTTGTCTTTCCTTGCACACTCCCAATCATAGTCGGTGTATTCTGACTTTGTTTGAGTGTGCCTGGACCACATCTACATCATTCTCAGACTTCTGGGTTTGATTCAACACCAGATTTTTAAATCACAACCATTTTTCTTATTCTCTGTTTCAATTTCACAGTAACCAGCTACGGTTATCTTTAATCGCATCAGTTTAACCCAACCGACATCTCTGTCAAAGTCTTCTTGGATACCTATCCAAAAGACACCTATTTCACTTTCTAAGTTGTAAAAGGCTCCTATCACCTTTCATATTGTCATTACTTCAATCACAAACCACCTTACGTCCGATTATGACCATCATTTAATAGACTATTGTTTTTTCATAGTAACCGGCACTGGTTAAGCCTAACCGACATTGGTTTACTGAATCGGCGTTGGTCACCCCGTGTTGTTTTGACTCACCACCAACCTAATTCACTTACCGTTGACTATTTTCCTAGTTCTATTGTGTTCTGTGCCATTCAGACATAATACAGTCTTGCAAAATCAGTTCCTACCCACATGGTGTTGACTCGTAGTCAGGCAAGCGCCCTCGTATTTGATGCTAGTCAACTACCGCTCCCACCTAGCCCTTCATCACCTAGTCCTTCACCACCTTCCATCTCATCATCCATGGATCCCAATCAACCTATCACCATTCCTACAGGTGACACAAAGTTTGCACGACTCCTGGATCAGAATCCCACTGCTTTGAGCCACTACCTCACCCATGCCTCCACTTGAGATGCCTCGGTCAATTGATCTATGACATGCCCATATCCTTATCTCCATCCCTAATGATCACTTCCGCCTCGGCTCCACCTCCTACCATGGTGACCTCACCCATTTTATCCCCAGTTGTGTCGCAGCTAGGTCCCATGCCAGCTTTGACCGCCGCATCTGCCACCTCTATTGCACCCGCAGTCTCCACCATACCTTCATCCACCACCCAAAACATAGCATCATCTCGCACTCCGTTGTCTCATATATACTAGTCGCAACGCTACCACCCTTGGTGTCGGTAACCTCTACCCCATTTCAAAACATTGTCCTTTCTATTCCCCAATCTCTACCTCCCATCTCTACCAGGGTCACTACGAGTGTCCCACCCTCACATACCTACTACCAGCCGCCTCCTGTTTCATCGGTCATTCAGTCTGGATATATACCCTCTATGTTTGTCTCTCAATTCCCACCTCCTTATTTGACACCACCATATTCTAGAATGTTGTATTCTTCATATGTCCCACAACAACCTCCTTTCGCTTCGGGGGGTACCCAATCTTCACAACCTAACAATGACTTTATCAAGTTAATGATGGATAAGATGTAGACATTAGAAGCATCTGTTTCCGGCACCCATAATTCTCTCACCTATGATGAGATTTGTAATGAGCCTATTCACCCATCCATTCCCATTCACCCATATCCCGTACACTAGGAGATGCCTAAGTTTAACCACTTTAACAGTAAGGAAGACCCACAACAACATTTGCAATATTTCAAACATGGGTGTTACTTAATTTCCCATGATGATGCTTTGCTTTTGCGAACCTTTCCCATGTCCCTAACTAGTCCAACATTGGATTGGTATAGTGGATTACCTAGACATTCCATCTTCTCATTCAACCAAATAGCCCAAGCCTTCTTGGATCATTTTTCAATTAACGTCGTCAAGAAGGTTACCATGACCGATCTTTATTCCACGCATCAATATGACGATGAATCTATCACAGATTTTGTCACTCGTTGGCATAGCCTAATCAACCAACTCACTTTCCAATTACCGTAAAATGAACTCATAGAGCTCTTCACACGAGCTTGTGCTAGACATATCTCACCTACCTTACAAGTGCAAACCTTTCAAACATTTGATGAGGCTTTCACCATGGCACATAAGCTTGAAATTCGTGCCATCGAAGAGAAGAAGATATAATTACGAAACAAGAACTCCTCGTTTAAATCACATGATACTTCCTCTTCCTTGAAACCTTAGACGAGTTATTCCAAAGCCAAGGGAACCACCAACGCAGTGGTACTTAAGGCTAGCCTTGCTCATCCATCCAATCATGCTAAACCTTCATCCAATCATCACCAATCCAAGCCTTCCAATTCAAACGAGAACAAAAGAAATACACCTCAATTGGGGAACCATATTCATCTATTTTAGAAAATCTTATTAAAGCTAATGCCATCACCCTTCCTCCTATCAAACCACATACTGGTTTTGACCCCTCTCGCCCCATACCAGGTTGGTACAAGGAAAATGACTACTGTAACTATCACCGTGTAAATGGTCATAGTGACAACAATTGTATCACCTTTAAAAACATTGTTCAGGGAATGCTCGAGAGCAGCGAGTTAGTCCTGGATAACCCTAATGCACCTGCCAATCAAGACCTTCATATTTTCAAGAAACCATTCCCTAACCATTCCCCATCTAATGATCAAACTGGTAATGCCTCACACAACAAAATTAATACACGTGAGGTACATGTTATCTTTACCGACTTACCACTTGTTTCCCAAATATCTCCTATTCCCTCCATCAAGGAAATCCTAGCCTAAAATCCTCTACCCGCACAGGAACCTACTTTATCCATTCCTCTACCCATAGAGGAAAGCCCTTCACCTCCCCATACACTTGCGGAGGAGTCTCTCGTTAGCACCAATATCATTTCCCCTTCAGCTTCCCTACCTAGTGAACTACTACCAATTATACCTCCTCCACCCACAAAGGAGTACCCATCATCTTCTCCACCTATTCAAGATCCAATAGATTTTCCATTACCACTCAGTGACCATTCTCCATCAGCTACCCAAGATCATACGGACCTACTTTTGGCTCTCTTACCTACAGAGGCCGAAGCCAGTGAATTCCCTATTTCTCAGACACATTTTACGGGAATCCCCATGTGCTCCACATCTACCTCATCTACCACAGTGCCGTTCTCACGTTTGGCCAACCGCCTGGACTATGTTGATAGGTCTTCACTTTAGGGGCATCTCTTACTCCCGGTCTCGACCCAAATGCAATCATCTTCCACTGACACTTCTACCATTTATCCGAAGATGTTTCAACAACCCAAACTGCACATGAACATAACTCTCGATACATCTTCTATTGCATCATCCTCATCTATACCCCCTCTACTTGCTAGCCAACGTGTTCCAACATCATCTCTTGTATCTAAACCCACTAGTGTCCTAGGGGTCACACCCACATCAAACCTTGCACATCCTCCTGTCAGGATACACTTGACCACATCTTCCCATATACCTATTGAACCAATCCCTCAACCTAAATGAAAACCCAACCTTCTAATCCGCACACACCGACCTCACCAACTATACCTTTATCATCTTCACCCCTACCATCTATCTTGGGACCTCACCCCTCTACCTTAACAAAATCTACGCTCTCCAGGGGTAAACCTAAAAATCCCTTGACCCCTTTACCACAGCCTATAGCTCTACCTAGGCGAACCTTGCGTCCTTCATCACCATCTATAACTTCTTTGCCTCCTATACCACCATTACCTTCTATACCTCCTTCACTACCTATGACATTTTCTTCCACCTCACCTGTACCTCTCTCTCGACTTCGACCAACACCTATTGCTGCACCTTAGTTATCCCCTTGGGTCACTCGTCCTCTCCCACCATCTACCTTGCCATCTACATCACGTGCTCCCCTACACCTCTACCTAAGAAAAAGCACCAAAAATAAAAAAATGTTAATTTCCAAAGAGGTGGTTAAACCTACCCCTCTTTCTATTGCTACACCTACACCAAAGAAAGTACAACCCAAATCCAAGACTGCATCACCTCAACTACCACCACAACTACCCAATCTTCCAACCAAACCTACTTTTACTTCGCATTGTGATCCACTGGTGGGATCATACACCACCATCTTGGCTAACCTCCTCGAAAGCTCTGCTATCACTCTCCCTCCTCTTAGACCTTACGACCCTCTTAAACCTAAGCTAGAAGGGTTTGATGATACTAAAATTTGCACTTACCATCATGTGTTAGGACATGATGTTGAGAACTATAAGGGTCTAAAGGCTGCCCTCATTCAATTATGTCCTTCTGACCCCAATTTTGATGACGATGACCTCCTAGATGATGAACCTATTTCACCCTCACCACCTTCTTCACATCTTCCTCCTACACCTATACCACAACCTCCATCTTCACCGCCATGACCTTCCTTTCCATCTCTGAAATTCAAAATTAACATGGTTCGCATCAGAGAACTTGCCATGCCTCCACCCAAATGTCATTGCGCCCAACTCACCTCATAGGGTTTTTCTCCTCCAGTAGGTTTTTTCCCGTCGTGTCGTTATACCACTCACCCTACACCTTCTCCATTTGCCAACTCCCCTCAGATCAACATGGTACATGTCACTACACATGCGCAGAAGGGAAAAGAAAAAGCAACTGACCCACCAACCAATCCTATACCCAACATACCATCTACACCCATACCTAAAATAACTATCTGCAGCCCCATGTACCCCATTTCTAATGGCGTCACACATCACACCATGCTCAAACAATTAAATCAATCTCCCCTCAAAATGTCCTTATACGATCTCATCCAAACCTCGAGTCACATCGTCAAGCCCTCATGGAGGTCCTTCAATCTATTAAGGTTTTACCTAATGACCCCACACCTGCAAAGCATCTATTATCACACCTCATCATGTCACCTCACTCACCAAATTTCCATCTACCTCATCACCTCCACTTGTTCACCAAGTTACTATCCTTAGTTTCTTGGATGATGAAATTGTCCCCCACCAAACCAATGACCCAGATCCTGCACTTTTCATCTCCATCCATATTGATAATATATGCATCTGACGTGTTATGATCAATGGGGGCACTAGCATTAACATCATCTCCTCTCATGCATTCAAACAAATGCACATACCCAACAACTACATGCATAAACATCCAGTCATGTTGCGTTCATTCAATGATGCTATCACCTCTACACTCGGCACTATCATCCTCCACATTTGTGTGGGTCCTCGTATTGTTCTTGAGCTATTCTACGTTTTGGAAGGGGAGTTTCAATACAATTTGTTGCTTGGTAGACCCTGGATTCGTGCCATGGGTTGTGTTCCTTCTACTTTGCACCGATGTGTAAAGTTCGAACATGAAGGACGTTCCTATACCATTCTAGCTGACCCATCACCTTTCAAAACCTGCAACATGCTTTACCAACCCAATGATGTCCTTGTACCTATTAAGGCATCTACCTCCCTACCTACATCTTCTTCACACATGACCCCATCCACCAGTGCCGTTGCAACCTCACCTTTGCCTAAATCTTCTATTCCCACCGCTGTTGTCACTTCTACCAGTCACACATCAGCTTCCCAACTAACTCGACACCTCTGTTGATCTAACTTCTAATGCTTCCTCCATTCTAGCCACCAATATATCAACCACTGATCCCTTGGAAGGTGTTTTTCAATGCCTCACTATGGGGGAGTATCACCTATACAATGTCAATACATTCCTTACTCCACAAGAGTATGGAAACCTTCACCAGCATCCTCACTATGATCACCACATAGGCGAGCATCTCCTTTATGGTCCTCCCCACCTCCGTACCCATCTTACCTATGGGGGAATTGATATTTCCACTTACACACCGAACCACCATCACACACTTGACCCTTTTTGGCTGACCTTCAGTCGCTTACCAACCGCCGCTTCACTCACACTTTCCTACACCGCTATTCTTGGAAGGGTTTTGGCTTTGGCCTTTATGAGCAAGGTCGTCACACCATTATTTCATGTACCATGCGTAAACACAATGATCGTAGTGGAATTGGTTTTACCAAACTACCTACCAAAAAGCCCCATATTGAACTCATTAAAGACATTGACCCCTCTCCACCTTCTTCACCTACCCCACCTTCACCAATGGAGTCGATGGATCCTGAATCTATCCCTCCTACCTTTTTTTTCATAAATACCATTTCCTTGGGGCCTCTGACCTATCACCACAATGGCAAGGCTCCTTCCTCTCTTCCTTTCTTGTATCCTGACATGATAGGGGATGATACTCCTTCTATTAATGTCGTTCAATGTCAGGATGATGAGTCCATACTCACCTACCTTGGTGCTGAAGACTCTTATATTCACCAGTCGTTACCTTCTAAGACATAAAAATGTTGAATGAATCAACTATCGAAGTCAACATCCACACTTAGGATGACCCCACATTCTCAAGATTGGCCAATCTTTAGATGTTGTTGAACAAGAAGCCCTCACTTCTTTTCTTAAAATTCATAGCCATGCTTTCACTTGGTCCTATGCTGACATGCCTAGCATTGATCCCACTATCGTGGTCCACAATATTGTAACCATTCCCGATGCCAAACCCATAAAACAAAAGTTGAGGAAAATACACCCTCACATTGCTCTTCTTGTCAAAGAAGAACTTCAACGCCTTCTCTCAGTTTCCTTTATCTTACCCATCAACTACCCCCAATGGATTTCTAACATTGTCCCTATCACTAAGGTGATAGGGGGACTTCACATTTGCACCGATTTCTGTGATCTTAACCTTGCCTGCCCTAAAGATGATTTTCCTCTACCTGGTATTGACCAGTTGGTTGACCTTACCACTGGCCATGAGATGTTATCACTTATGGATGGTTTCTCGGGTTATAACCAAATCTTGCTCGCCCAGAGGATCAACACAAAACCGCATTCATTACCCCTTGGGGACCTTCTGCTATCGAGTCATGCCTTTTAGCCTTAAAAACCACAGTGCCACATATCATCGTCTTTATGACTTACATCTTCCATGATATCATGCATCACATATTGGAAGATTACGTGGATGATCTCTTAGCCAAATCTAAATGTCGGGTTGAGCATCTCACCGTCCTCGAAACCATCTTTGACCGCCTCATTAAATATTGCATCCACCTTCAACCTAAAAAGTGCGTCTTTGCGGTTCTCTCAGGAAAGCTCCTGGGATTTATTGTTTCCTCCGTGCTTATAGAAGTTGACCCTGCTAAAGTCAAGGCCATTTTGGAAATGCCTCTGCCCACTAACCTTAAACAACTCCGTAGCCTGTAAGGTAAACTGCAATCTATTCGTCAATTTATTTCCCAACTCTCTGACCGTTGTCAACCATTTCATCACCTTCTCAAAAAATATGTCTCTTTCAAATGGGATGACCACTGCCACAGATTTTGAGGCCCTAAAACAATACCTTCTCCAACCACCCATGCTCATCCCACCTAAAGATGACCAACCCTTCTACCTATACATCTCTGCTACCGATCACTCTTTAGGGGCTATGCTCGCTCATCATGACGAACAACATAGGGAGTAGGCGGTTTATTACATAAGCCGTACCCTTCTGGACTACGAAACCTGATACACCCACCCTGAAAAAATTTTCTTAGCCTTAGTTTTTGTCGCCACCAAACTTTGCCATTACCTACTCAACCAAAAACCTATGTTGTGACCAACACTGACCCCTTACACTTCATGTATGCTAAACCTTACCAAAATCAACGTGCCACATGTTGGCTCATGCTTCTTGCTGACCTAGACCTCGAATTCATCCACCAAAAATCTATCAAGGGCCAGGCCATTGCTGACCAGCTCATTGATGTGCCTCTTTCTGGGAATCAATCTTCGAACTTTGATTTCCCTGATGAATCCATTGCTAACCTCTCTTTGGATGATGACCCTTACCAAATGACCTTATTCTTTGATGGTTCCAAATGTCAGCGTGGGGGTGGTGTGGGTATTATCCTCATTCCTCTTGATGGGGAACCTATGCCCTTATCATTCAAACTCGACTTCGAATGCACTAACAATATTGCCGAATACGAAGTGCTCGTATTGGGTCTCATGAATGCTTATGCCTTATCGGTTAAGTCCATTAATATCTTTGCGAATCTCAACCGGTAGTAAACCAGTCAATGGTGTTTATCAGTGTCATAATGAAATACTTCAAGAATACAAATGTTACGTTGACATCATGTTGACTACCTTTGACCGCTATAAAATTCAAACCATTTCGTGATCCACCAATAAATTTGTGGATACCATGGCTGCTCTTTCGCTTCTCAGATACCTGCTTCACCTACCGATTCAGACATCTTTGTTACCATAAAATGCATACCGAGACCTTCTTATAAATCTTGTTGTGTTAACCTCATCTCGAACTACCTCACTAAACACACAAGACCTTTGGTATAAGCAGCTTGCGGACTACCTTTCCCTTTCTATATTGCCTCCTGATCTCACACGTAATGGAAAACGTGCCTTTCTCAAAAAGGCCTCTCGTTATGTCATCATGGGTGGCCTTCTCTATAAATGAGGCTTTGACGATATCCTCTTATGATGCCTTACCAGCTCTGAAATCCCCTATACCATTAAAGAAGTTCACGATGGCATATGCGGAGGTCACTTCAGTGGCTTGACTTTTGTTAAACACATTCTTCACCTAGACTATTACTGGCTGACCCTCAATCATGATTGTTGTGACTACGTTAAGCGTTGTGTAAAATTCCAACAACATGAAAATCTTCATCACACACCTAGTCATGCCTTACAGGTTGCTCATGACCTTTGGCCCTTCTCTCAATGGGGTTTGGATCTTGTCGGAGAGGTCAATCCTCACTCTTCTCTAAGACATCAATGGATCATCACCGCTACCGAATATTACACTAAATGGGTTGAAGCTATACCCCTCATCTCCACTAAAGCTGAGAAAATATGTGAGTTCATCAATCATCACATTATTTGTCACTTTGGTGTTCCACATCGCCTTATCACTGATAATGTAAACAATTCAAAAAAACTCTACAGAAGCTTTGCGACACTTTCGGTATCCAGCTTAGCTTCTCCTCACCATATTACCCACAAACCAATGGCCAAGCCGAATCCACTAATAAAACCGTAAAAAAATTCTCATGAAAGTGGTTAATGACACTGGGAAGGATCGGCATACACACAGTCCTTTCACTCTTTGGGCATACTGTACTAGTATTTGTACCTCCACCGCTGCCACTCCCTTTTCTTTGGTCTATGGTACCAAGGTTGTTTTGCCTCTCAAAGTCCAGATCTCGTCTCTCTGTATCTCCCTTCAAGATATGCTCACTGATGATGACTTTCACCAAGACCATTTAACACAACTTGAGTTATTAGACAAATGTCATCTTCATGCCCTCGACCATCTCCAAGTCTATCAAAACACATCAAGCGTGCCTATGAAAAACGTTTCCATGAACGCACCTTTAAGGTTGGTGATCTCGTCCTCAAGGAAAATCAACACGTAACCAAAGTAGAAAAAAAAAAGAAAACGGGAAATTTTTCTCCTAATTGGCTTGGACCATACATCGTGACCCATGACTATGGATCAGGTGCTTATCGCTTGTCTTCACTTGATGGTAAGCCCAAACCTGAGCCCCTCAATGCCTTGCATCTTCGACCATTCTATTGTTGACTTCTAGTCCTACATCACTATTTATCTAGTTCATGCTCGTCCCTTGAGCGCCATTTACCTTTTTCTTTTCCACACCTCATCTCCAACGACTAAACAAGAATCATGTGATTACCCGTCACCCTTTTGCCTTATCTTAAATATGTGCACCATGGCTCTGCACATGGCATGATTCTCATGGATACTTTTCATCTTCTTTTAGATGAGATCCCATGGTCATTCACCCTTGCCTTCTCAACAAGAACCAAATGCTTCGTTATAGTCTAGTCCATGACTTAAAAGCTAAATTTTTTTCCAAAAATAAGGGATTAACTCCTTGAGTCAAACTTCCAATATAAAAGATGAATCCCTCAAAAGGACATCTTCCACCTTCAATTATTGCTATAAGTAGACTGCTCCCTCGAAGGACAGCTATAAAAAGCTTGCAACTCTCTACATAGTCTATCCAAAAAGAGGACTATTTTCTTAAAAATCAAAAATCAGAATCTTCTGCATCGATAAGCTTTGCGAAGACCTCAAGGAGACATATATTCCTCATGTATAGAATTCCCGCATCGAGCAGTCTATCTAAAAAGCCAAACAAAAGAAAAAAAAGAAAAAAACACTTTTTCGTCATGGACTTGCCTATTGTGATCTTGGCTCTATTGCCCAAGGCATTCTACTTCCTATTTTATGACCCAATTACCCTCACCTCCTTACCCATTGTATTTTCACTTCTACCTCAAGGGACTGCTTGAACCTATGACATTTGGTGATTACGTGACTATTCTTCACCTTTAGAGTAATCAATCATGCAATGTGTTTAGGGTCTTATGTTCACTAGTATATCTGTAGATGTGTTTCATACATTTTTATCCTTGCCAATCGGGTGGCTTTCTTGCCCCCTCCTATCTTTTCTCTTCTTCATTACCTTTTGATCTTCCTATATAGGACTAGACCCTCGACACCTATCTTTTGGGATTTTCTTCTCACACCTCAATCAACCTAAAATCACCTTTACCTATCTACCTATTCTCAACCCAAACATTACCTAATTATACCTATGACCTGGAATCAACACTACCTATTGACCTAAAATCACCTTTACCTATCTACCTATTCTCCACCTAACCTAATTGACCTTGACCTAATCATACCTATGACCTCGAATCCAACCTAACTATCAACCTCACTACCTATTCTTCTATCTTCTCATATTCTTTCCTAGCTTATGGGAGAACTACATTGGCCTGAGGTCCCTTTTCACCGGGACTATGTAGGCAGCAATTCTAGGGCATGGGGCCCTGGAAGGTTAGCTCAGCCACCTTTTACCCCAACCATTTCCCCCCTTTTTCTTTTTGATTGCTGTTTGTATCAAAACCTCAACATCTAAACCATATACCACATAATTTTTACCACTTATATTATTTCACATTTTCATACATAACCAGCATTTTCCACATTTTACAACATCTCATGCATTTATATTGCCATTTGTTACCAAAATAACGAAATGAACACCATGCCTAAACCAACTTGACTCAATCCATGCCTAAACCAACTTGACTCCACCATGCCTAAACCAACCTGACTCGATCCATGCCTAAACCAACCTGACTCAATCCATGCCTAAACCAACCTGACTCCACCATGCCTAAACCAACCTGACTCCACCATGCCTAAACAAACTTGACTCGATCCATGCCTAAACCGACCTGACTCCGTCATGCCTAACTCACCTAATACATCATGTGTACACTTATTCTTTTCTTAGGTTAGATTGAAAGCAAGAAACTACCACCTAAAATAGTTCCCTAACCTAGCTAGAAACAAGAAGAGAATACCATCAAGATGAAGAAATAAAAAGGCCTACATTAACATCATAACTTTGACATAATGAAATCAAGCATAATGCAAATTAAGAACTATATTCCTCTAATTGCCTAATTAAATCAAGTGGACCTATGTAGTCCAATGGCAATCAACAATATTGCTTGCTTTGATCCTTCATGGATGCTTGGGTGTGAGGCCTAGCTCTTCAAGATGGATGGTGGAAGGGCTTGAGAATGGCAAAAGGATTTTAGTGCAAGACTATGTGCTTTCCTTTGCTTTCTCAAGGGAATTAGGTGTAGGTATAAAGGTAGGAGGAGGGCTCTTTATATAGCCCAAAGGATAAAGGATTCAACACATCCTCATGAATGTGGGATAAAGGTAAAACATGATTAGGAATGGATAAGGTTGCTTTATTAAAGGTAACCTTACTTTAGAAGGGTTTAATACATGTTTAGCAAGTCATGGGAGTTGGGGGTGTCTTAATTAATCAAAGGTGATTAACTAATAGGTAGGTGTAAGCTTATAGAAGCCAATTAGAGGAATATTAGTACGATTTAGGCTATTAGAAGGGATTAAATCAATTAAATATTGATTTACTAGTTAAATGAAGTGGAAGGCTAATTAATTAATAATAATTAATTAATCTAGATAGAAGAGGTGATTAATTAACGGAAGGTCGTTAATTAGGTTGTTAGCTGGATAGGTGACTTAATCAATTAGTGTATTGTAATTAATTAACAACAACAAGAGGGAATATGAGCGTTTTTGACGATATGTTGTCTATTTGCGAGAAAGGGGATAATTAGCACACTTTAAGTATTTAAATTGCTTAGGCATAATTATAGGTGTCTACATTTGCCCCTCTTTGGGGTGGCGTAAGTGACGCCACTTCAAAGATAGTAGATGATTTTTTTTTAAGGGATAGAAGAAAAATTAGTAGGAGGGAGAGATGCCCCCTCGAGTGTCGATGGGGTGATGGAAGAAGCCGATCGATGATCGAAAAAGGTGAGATATAGATAGAAGAATGGGGAAGAGGCAAGAATGCCCCGATGAGAGAGAAAAATTAGGGGTGAAAGGGAAGTGGTGTAGAAGAAATAAGGAAGAGGGGAGAGAAGAGCTTAGCCTCTGCCGCTTATTTATTTGAAACAAATCTAATGTCATCATATTGCCATAGGAACTACATCATCGGTCCTTATGAAAAATATAAGCATACGACAAAGGTAGAATGACATGAAAACCCATACTACGAACAATTGTCCATTGTTGAAAGTACTAACTCTACGCAACATACAATAATGCAATGCAATACGAGAAGGAAACAAGCTCATGTAACTGGTAAAACAAGTACGAACGCACATATCCAACCCAACAATGGTCAAGACAGGTTGTTCAAATGTTTTGTTATCGGTCTTTGAAGAGATCCACAAGTTTGTGATTGGCGACAAGGGTTAAAAATGATGCCCCCAGAGCAAGGATATATGCAAAGGGAAATGATAATGGACACGGGGTTCATGAAAAGCATTTGTGTGTAACGAAACAACACCGGCAATAGAAGTGCCCCAGTGCACGGAGGCGAAGCAAGTAGCTAGCTTTGTGAATGGTTGTGAATTCGGTGATCCGCGAGTCATATTAATTGGGGAAGATGTGAGACAAACCAAGTAGGATATGGAGAAAATACCATGTGCAAGACACAAGTTTCAGCCGTAATAAGCAAGTTACCATTTTTGTATGGTTTTTTACTTTTAGGATTTTTTTGAAAAAAATTGCCCTGTTTTTGGATTTTTGACATATATATTGTTTTTATTGTTTTGCTTTCCAAACCGTGGTGAATAGTAGAAGAAAGTAGAAGAAGAAAGAGAAGGGCCTAGGGCGACAAAAAGTGCCCTAGGTGGAAGAAAGGAGAAACAAAGGACAAATAATGTCCTTGTTAAGTGGAAAAAATAAGAAAAATAATTATTTACGAGAGTGGGAAGCGAGAATAAAAATCACCAAGGAGCAATAAAATTGCCCTCGGGAGATGAAAGGGGTATCGGACAACAAAAATGCCGATATGGTGAAAAATAAGAGAAAAATAATTATTTAATAAAAATAATTATTCCATAACGAACAGAGGATAAAACAACAATCGAAACGGGTCTCCCGGCCTTCCGAACAGTAAAAAAAAGATTAATATACCCCCCAGGGAGGAAATAAAAACATCACGAGCAATTCATTTTAAGCGATCAACTTAAAAAAAAATTATGTGAGGCTCGATAGTCGGGTTAAGCGTGGTGATCACGAGAGACGTTTGAGGCACGTGGATGCGATCCGGGGTAACAGGCGACACGTGGACAACGGCCCCTTTGTGAATATCGTAACCTTGCTCGTAAAGTTTTGTCATTAATGCCTTAAATTAGGTCTTTTAGGAGTAGAAAACCGCGTGGCGTGCTACACGTAGGTGCGAGTGTGGGATAGGGCGTGCGGGTGTCCTTTTGAGGGCGTAGGCACCAAGTCGATGCGCGCATATGTGCGGACACAAATCACACCCACACGCACATGTGCGCACACGTGCACATGCCGAGAATGGGCGCACACGTAAAAAGTGTGGCGTAGGCATGGAGAAGCTGCACACACACACAAAAGCACACGTGTCATGCACATGCACCAATTTGATAGCGCACATGCCAAAAGGGCGCGTAGGTGCCCCGAAAGAGGGCACATGTGCCGAAAACACACATGCACAAGTTCGGGTGCCAGAAACATGGCGCACACGCCCAAAAGGGTGTGCAGGTGCCCTAGATAGGTAGAAAAGGTAGGAAAGTGTCCAAAACATGACACTTAGAAGAATTTTTAGGATTTTTGGGTTAACCCTAAAAGATGAGATAGATTTTTAGAGGAAATGCTAGAAACTAATGAGTGGCGTGTTATTTTATAGAGACGACTACCAATTTTACAGACGTGGGAGCGTCACTCCCAGATTGCCGAGTTAGAGGGCGTAGTATGCGGCGACGCGAACACCAAGCTATGGCAATACTCTTCGAGGTAGTGGGGCTGAGGGCCCCATGTCTCGATGCCATCTATTGTACTAAATCATGGCCTCCTGACTACGCTAGTTGAGTGATGGCATAGCGAGAGTAAGTATTTTAGATTGTCCACAGGGGAGATGACAGTGACCATTGAGGATGTTTGGTAGATTTTGTGTGTGCCCATGATGGGTACATTGATTGAAAGTACTGGTTCGGATACGGGGCTGATCGGAGCGCGTGTAGTGCTCTATTTGGTATCAATGAAATCCCACATGATGGGATGACCATAGCTTTACATGAGTGTATCTCGACCTAACATTGCATCGGGGACCTCTCTATATCATGGTGCTTATCAGTGGGTTCCTACTCACTGATAAGACAGGGACTTCATTCACGAGAGGATTACTGCCATTGGTTCATGGCATTTACAGTGGTGAGAGATATTGCTGGGGGTAGTGTATATTGGCCCATTTATATTGGGACTTGCATCTGATTACATACCACGGTCAGAAGATCGTGGGGCCGACATCATTATTACAAATATGGTTCGGGATCATATTCTGCTATCGGGCACCCAAAGGGCCCTTTCCAAGTTTGACATCCCAAGGAGCCATCATACATGGCTTGGGTAGCATCTCGGTGGAGATGTTCGTGGAAATCTTGGCAGCCTATTTAGCTATAGGCGGGGGTTTGATGAGCTAGTAGTGATAGAGGTCATTTAGCGTCCATACAGGCACTTCCAGTGGCCAGAGGATGCCACAGAGCTCAACGTGTGCTTAGTGGAGCACTTTCTTATTGGTAGCTGTAGCTATATCATGGAGTCATGATCGGGTAGATAGGTGCAAGCGATAGCTTGGTAGAGTACGGGGGTCCCACGGCGGATATCTCGGCATGCATGCGAGGACTTAGAGAGGTAGACCATGGGGACTCGGATTATAGCGACCGTCTTGCTAGGACTAGTTTCACGTAGGTGGTCCCCCAGATATGGGACTTATTACAACAGGTGAGAGACACGGGGACTACAAATGATTATGCAGCATGGTACGTGAAAATGTTACCTAGTGTCTTACTATTCTAGAGGTAGCTTGGGTATCGGTATTCACCCACCCGTAGATGTATGGCATGGAGTAGAGCACCGAGCTAGAGTAGTGGCACTAGGGCCAGACCTAGAGGATCCATTTGATGGTATCCCTCATGATGGACAGGGTGCCCCATAGGCATAGGGACCAAGGCCGCGAGGCCCATAGGTAGCTATGTGTAGCCATCTAGAGGCAAGGTTTTGAGTAGGGGTAGTCTTCTAGAGCACCTCAAGGGCCAGCCCCTAAGGCACACATAGACTCACGGTAGTGGCGCAAACAACCACAACACAGGTGCAGGTATAAAAGCTCATAGCCGAGAGAGATGCGGCTAGAGCGGAGAGAGACGAGGCTCGAGGCTAGTGCATGATAGCTGTAGCAGAGCATGATGAGGCCCAAGCCCACATTGTGACTTTATTATCAGGGTGGGATTAGGCTCGGCCCAAGGATAGCCGCAGAGATGATAGAGGTGCATGGTAGAGCCAAATCCGAGAGACGAAGCACAGGGGGCACAAATATTGAGCCTCCTTCATCAATCCCAGTCACAAGTGCGCATGGTTGTGGTACAGAGAGATCACGTGTATGCTTGTTCACGGGCATTATTAGTACTGAGGGACCGAGCCCATCTTTGAGTTGTGGCGATGACCAAAGAGAGGGATCGAGAGGCTGCTGCTAGACGCGAGCGAGGAAGACTGGGCCGAGTTACAGGAGAGATATCGCCCTTCAGCAGTACGTGACCTCCTCCGAGATGCGGATCTGATTCGTGATGCCACCGGACTTGGTGGTGAGGCCCAATTCTACATGAATACATATTACAGTGGTGCCGCCAGAGCGGTGAGTGGCACACCACCACAACTATTAGGGTCAAGTGCATCAGGCTCTCGATCACGGAGGTCTGGTCATTCCACCAGATCAGTCAGACAGCCTCTACTAGAGCAGCCGGCGAGACTAGTGCCATCCCAGCCTCTAGAGTTCCGGCGTCCAAAGGACAGATCTAGGAGCCCCGGCGAGGGCAAGAGCTATGGTTGAGAGCCACATTTTTGTTGTATAGATTCTTTTGTATGTATGCCTCTTATGAAGGCTGATTTTGATGTACAGTGATGTTATACATGTATTTTTGATGATGCCTCATGATGAAGGCTTGATTCTTTCAGATACATGCCCCTTTTTGATGGCATTGTGTATCGATGATGTATTGTATTGAGTACCTATCTGGACATTGTATGTATGTACACAAACATTTTTGATGTATCACCTTTGTACGCCTCAGCTGAAGGCATTTTTGATATAGAGCACAAATTTGTATCCATTTTTGATATAGATGTATATTTGACACACATGTATATATATATGAGGATTACTTTGTTTTGGCTCAGATACACATGGTTATGAGATGATGTATGTCTTTGTTTTTGATACATGCATATAGATGGTTTTTGCTTTGTCTTTAAACTCATGGGGAACTAATTGACGACGGGACATGAATCATATTTAGTATCTTGAGCGGGCATGTTGCCTGCATTGGATTCGATGCATGTTATTTTCTTGATTCAACACTTATGGATGTTGTCATGATGTTATCATATTCCACATTTTTCATGTACATTATCCTGATGTTTGATGTATATACATGTGCTTGTTTAGAATGTTAGATGATAGATCCATAGATGATATCAAATGTATTTCTCATGTGTTACTTTGATGTATATGGACGGGATGATATGATGATATTGGTGCGGGGGATAGATTTTTGATCATGTGAAACCCCTCTTTCCCCCATTGATGATACGATATGTGATGATTAACTTAGCATACATGCATGATGTAAAACTTAGCATCTTTGTTTATATATGATGTATAGATGATGTTAGATGTGATGATAATGATGGTAATGTGATGTGAATGATAAAAAATAGAGCACATGCAAGAAACACAACCAAATGATAACAAAGAACACCAGAATTAATGCAATACACCATGATTCACTATGCTTTATTTAACAAGTAACAAAACACACCGAATATGCACATCAAGAATAAATCTAATCTAAGCAAGAAAAGATAAATCCTGACAAAGTATGCCCAAGAAACAAACAACTCAAAAGCAAGCATGCAAAACACTATACAAGCAACAAGCAAAGCAAGATAAAGCAAGTAAATGTTTTTGTAAGATATGTTTTTATGCATCAAATTTCTATTGTTTAGGGTTTTGCGAAACAATGTTCTATTGTTTTTGTGTTTTTGAAACAATTTTCTATTGTTTTTGTGTTTTTTTGAAACAATTTTCTATTGTTTTTGTGTTTTTGAAACAATTTTCTATAGTTTTTATGTTATCAAAACAATTTTCTATTGTTTTTGGTTTTCTAAAACAATTTTCTATTGTTTTTGTGTTGTTTGCAACAATTTTCTATTTTTTTGTTTTTTCGAAACAATTTTCTATTGTTTTTGGTTTTCTAATGGTTTTCCAAAGCTATGTGCCGATAACCAAGAAAGCATGGATGCCCTAGCGTTAGATGGGGAATATCTGAGAGCGAAGCCATGCGTTTATGAACATTTAGGTGGAGTCGGTGAGTTGCCCCCTCAGGCGTAAGATGGGAAATAATGAAAGACCACGCCCCTTACGGATGAATAGAAGAAGGCAAAGCCGGATCAAGGCTGGACATGAAGGTGTGCACAAGGAATCTCGAAGGTAGAACCGGGTCTAGGCCAAAGAAAACTACCCTCCTAATATAGAATGCTTGTGAACAGGGAATCCTCCCGGGGCGTTGGAAACTAGTTTTCACCCAAGGACTTGTCCAAAGTGCCACAATTGCGTGGTTTTCACTAGTGGATGACTTGTTTTCTCTTTTTTTTTTCTGATTTTCTTGATTTTTTTGTATTTTTTATTTTTAACTTCCTTGCGCCATGTTCAAGCATAGAACCGCTTAAGATGCATGGCATTCATGGGCTCCCAGAGCTCATCACCATTGGGGTGAGCCAGTTTGTATGCCCCGGTGCCGTACTTGGCAACTATGACATAGGGTCCTAGCCAATGTGGTTCGTACTTCCCTTTCTTCTCTCGCACTACTCTAGTGTTGAAGGTTCTCCTTCATGCGACTAGATCACCAACCTCAAACCGACAAGGGATGATTATTTTATTGTAGTTTACGGAGACTTTGTGTTGATATACTTTCGGTGATTAAGAGCACAAATGCACCTCTCATCCAAGAGCTCTAACTCGGCCAGGTCTTGCCACACAATAATATTCATCCTTATCTAGATAGTCCCGAAGAGAGATTCTTAGGGACGAAAATTCAATCTCTAAGGGGATGATAGATTCTGTCCCAAACACTAAGGAATATGGTGTCGCACTGTAGGAGTGGGAATGGATGTTTGGTAAGCCCAAAGGGTTGGATGGATTTATAGGTGCCGCTTTAGACATATTTTGTTGACCATCTTCTCCATTATCCCGACCAAAGTATTGTTTGTTGCCTCAACTTGTCCATTACCACGAGGGTAATATGGCGTGGACCATTTTAATCTGATTTGAAATCGTTGGCAAAGACCTTTCACATTTTTCCCATTATCTCATGAATGATGGTGAGAGAATTCCATATCGGAAAATAATGTGATTCATGATGAATTTAGAAATCATGTGCTCTTGTGACATAGGTTAAAGGGATAACCTCTACCCATTTTGTAAAATATTCGTGGTTGTGATGATATGTGTATGACCATTAGATGAGGTATGAGTAAGTTTTCCTATTAGATCAAGTCCCCACTTGGAGAATGGCCACGAGGTAGTGATAGGTTGCAATGGTTGTGACAAAGCATGGATGAAATTTCCATACTTTTGGCAAAGTACACATTTTCTAACATAATTGCAACAATCGGTTTCCATGGTAGGCCAATAGTAACCTACTCTCATAGTTTCTTAGCCTAGACCATTCCATTTATATGTGCTCCAATTAGTTTCCATGGTAGAGGCTGTCCCTTTATCCTATGTCACAGAGCACAAATTTCTAAATTCATCATGAATCACATTATTTGTCGATATGGTATTCCCTGACCATTGTTAGAGATAATGGGAAGTCATTTAAGAACAAAGCTGTGAAAGGTCTTTGTCAACAATTTCAAATCAGATTAAAATGGTCCACGCCATATTACCCTCGGGTTAATGGATAAGCTAAGGCAACAAACAAGACTTTGGTCGGGATATTGGAGAAGATGGTTAGCAAAACAGTCAAAATCGGCACCTACAAATCAATTTAGCCCTTTGGGCTTACCGAAAAATCCATTCACACTCCTACGGTATGACACCATATTCCTTAGTGTTCGAGACAAAATCTATCATCCCCTTAGAGATCAAACTTCTCTCCTAAGAATCTCTCTTTGAGACTATCCGGATAAGGATGAAGATTATCGCGTGGCAAGACTGGCTGAGTTAGAGCTCTTGGATGAGAGGCGCATTCACACTCTTAATCACTTGAAAGTATATCAACACAGAGTCTCCAGAAACTACAACAAAGAATCATCCTCGTCGGTTTGAGGATGGTGATTTAGTCACGAAGGAAAACCAATTCAACACTGCAGAGCGAGAGCAAGAGAAGAAAGGGAAGTTCGAACCACATTGGTTAGGACCCTATGTCATAGTTGCCAAGTATGGCACGGGGCATACAAATTGGCTCACCCCAATGGTGATGAGCTCTGGGAGCCCATGAATGCCATGCATCTTAAGAGGTTCTATGCTTGAACATGGCTCAAGGGAGTTAAAAATCAAAAATACAAAAATATCAAGAAAATCAAAAAAAGAAAAAGAGAAAACAACTCGTCCACTAGTGAAAACCACACAATTGTGGCAATTTGGACAAGGCCTTAGGTGAAAACTAGTTTCCAGGCGCTCAGGAGGATTCCTGTTCACAAGCATTTTGTATTAGGAGGGTAGTTGTCTTTGGCCTAGACTGGTTCTACCTTCGAGATTCCTTGTGCACACCATCCTGTCCGGCCTTGATCCACTTTGCCTTCTTCTATTCATCAGTAAGGGGCATGGTCTTTCATTATTTCCCATCTTACGCTAGGGGCAACTCACTGACTCCACCTTCTGTTCATAAACGCATGGCTTCGCCTTGTATATTCCCCATCTAACATTTGGGGCATCCATGCTTTCTTGGTTACCGACACATAGCTTTGGAAAACCGTTAGAAAACCAAAAACAATACGAACCACATTGGTTAGGACCACCTATGTCATAGTTGCCAAGTACGGCACCGGGCATACAAGTGGCTCACCCCAATGGTGATGAGCTCGGGAGCCCATGAATGCCATGCATCTTAAGCGGTTCTATGCTTGAACATGGCGCAAGAGGAGTTAAAAATAAAAATATAAAAAAATCAAGAAAATCAAAAAAGAAAAAGAGAAAACAACTCATCCACTAGTGAAAACCACGCAATTGTGGCACTTTGGACAAGTCCTTGGGTGAAAACTAGTTTCCGAGCGCCCGGGAGGATTCCACCATTCACAAGCATTCTCAGTATTAGAAGGGTAGTTTTTTTGGCCTAGACACTGGTTCTCCCTTCGAGATTCCTTGTGCACACCTTCATGTCTAGCCTTGATCCACTTTGCCTTCTTCTATTCATCTGTAAGGGGCGTGGTCTTTCATTATTTCCCATCTTACTGGCTTTGAGGGCAACTCACCGACTCCACATAACTATTCATAAACGCATGGCTTCTACCCTTGTATATTCCCCATCTAACGCTGGGGGCATCCATGCTTTCTTGGTTACCGGCACATAGCTTTGGAAAACCGTTAGAAAACCAAAAACAATAGAAAATTGTTTGAGAAAAAAAAAAATAGAAAATTGTTGCAAACAACACAAAAACAATAGAAAATTGTTTTAGAAAACCAAAAACAATAGAAAATTGTTTGGACAAACATAAAAACTATAGAAAATTGTTTCAAAAACACAAAACAATAGAAAATTGTTTCAAAAACACAAAAACAATAGAAAATTGTTTCAAAAACACAAAAACAATAGAAAATTGTTTCGCAAAACCCTAAACAATAGAAATTTGATGCATAAAAACATATCTTACAAAAACATTTACTTGCATTGTCTTGCTTTGCTTGTTGCTTGTATAGTGTTTTGCATGCTTGCTTTTGAGTTGTTTGTTGCTTGGGCATACTTTGTCAGGATTTATCTTTTCTTGCTTAGATTAGATTTATTCTTCTTTGTGCATATTGCGGTGTGTTTTGTTACTTGTTAAATAAAGCATAGTGAATCATGGTGTATTGCATTAATTCCTGGTGTTCTTTGTTAGCATTTGGTTGTGTTTCTTGCATGTGCTCTATTTTTATCATTCACATCACATTACCATCATTATCATCACATCTAACATCATCTATACATCATATATAAACAAAGATGCTAATTTTTACATCATGCATGTATGCTAAGCTAATCATCACATATTGTATCATCAATGGGGGCAAGAGGGGTTGCACATGATAAAAAATCTATCCCCCTACACCAATATCATCATATCATCCCATCCATATACATCAAAGTAACACATGAGAAATACATTTGATATCATCTATGGATCTATCATCTAGCATTCTAAACAAGCACATGTATATACATCAAACATCAGGATAACATACATGCAAAATGTGGAATCTGATAACATCATGACAACATCCATAAGTGTTGAATCAAGAAAATAACATACATCGAATCTAATGCAGGTAACATGCCCGCTCAAGATACTAAATATGATTCATGTCCCGTCGTCAATTAGTTCCCCATGAGTTTAAAGACAAAGCAAAAAACCATCTATATGCATGTATCAAAACCAAAGACATACATCATCTCATAACCATGTTTATACGAACCAAAACAAAAAATCCTCATATATATATATATATATATATATATATATATATATATATATAGATACATATGTCAAATATACATCTATATCAAAAATGGATACAAATTTGTGCTCTATATCAAAAATACCTTCACTTTTGAGGCGTTGAAAGGTGATACATCAAAATACTTGTGTACATACATACAATGTCCAGATCGGTACTCAATATAATACATCATCGATACACAATGCCATCAAAAAGGGCATGTATATGAAAGAATCAAGCCTTCATCATGAGGCATCATCAAAATACATGTATAACATCACTTTGTACATCAAAATCAGCCTTCATAAGAGGCATACATACAAAAGAATCTATATAACAAAAATGTGGCTCTCAACCACAGCTCTCGCCCTTGCCGGGCTCCCAGATCTATCCTCTGGATGCCGGAACTCTAGAGGCTGAGATGGGGTTGGTCTTACTGGCTACTACTCGGTAGAGGCCGGCTGACGATTTGGTGGAATGACCAGGACCTCCGTGATCGAGAGCCTGATGCACTTGACCCTGATAGCTATGGCAGTGCCACTCACTGCTCTGGTAGCACCACTCTGTAATATGCAGTCCTGTAGAAGAGGGCCTCACCACCAAGTCTGGTAGCATCACGAATTAGATCTGCATCTCCGGAGGTGAGTGCTGCCTAAAGGGTAGTATCTCTCTCACCTGTAACTCGGCCCAGGTCTTCATCGTCCTATCTAGCAGCAACGGCCTCTCAATCCCTCTCTGTGGTCATCACCTGTAGCTTAGCGCGGGCCTGGTCCCTCTGTGCTAATAATGCCTGTGAATGGGCATACACGTGATCTCTCTGTGCCATGACCATGCACCCCTGATCGGGATTGATGAAGGAGGCTCAATATCTGTGCCCCCCGTGCTACTGTCTCTCAGATCTAGCTCTGCCATGCACCTCTGTCATCTCTGGGCCGGCACAGGGCCCGAGCACGATCCACCACGATAATAAATTCATAATGTGGGCTTGGGCCTCATCACACTCTGCTACAGCTATCACACACCAACCTCGAGCCTCGTCTCTCTCCGCTCTATCCGCGTCTTTCTTAGTTATGAGATGTTGTACTTGCACCTATGCTATGGTGTCATGCTGCTTGCTGGCTTTGAGGCTATGTGTGCCTCAGGGGCTGGCCCCTAAGGTGCTCTAAGACGCCCCTCTTTCTCAAAACCACCCGCCTTTGGGTGGATGCATAGCTACTCAGTATCGGGCCTGTGGCCTCGGTCCCTATGCATGTGGGGCACCCTATCCATCATGAGGGATACCATCAAACAGATCCTCTGGGTCTGGCCCTAGTGCCACTGCTCTATCCCAATGCTCTGCCCCATGCCATACCTCTACGGGCGGGTGAATACCTGCTACCCAAGTTGCCTCTAGAATAGTAAGGCGCTTGTGGTAACACTTGTCATGTACCATGTTGGGTAATTAGCTGTAGTCCTCGGGTCTCTCACCTGTCATAATAAGTCCCATATATGGGGACCACCTATGTGAAACTAGCCCTAGCTCGGGCCACTACAATCCGAGGCCCCATGGTCTGCCTCTCTGAGTCCCTGCATGCATGCCAGATATCTCGGCTGGGGACCCCAGTACTCTGCCAGTTCGCCGCACCTATCTACCCGATCTGACTCCATGATATAGCTGCGACTACTAATAAGAAAGTGCTCCACTAAGCACACACTGAGCTCTATGGCATCCTCTAGCCACTGGAAGTGCCTGTATGGACACCAAATGATGTCTATCACTACTAGCTCATCAAACTCCCACCTATATCTCAATAGGCTGCCAAGATAGCCATGAACATCTCCGCTTGCATTGCTACCCAAGCCATGTATGAAGGTTCTCGGGATGTCGAACACGGAAAGGGCCCACTGGTGCTTGATAGCAATATGATCTTAGAACCATATCTGTAATAATGATGCAGGCCCCATGGTCTTCTGACCGTGGTATGTAATCAGATGCAAGTCCTAGTATAAATTTGCTAGTATACACATTTCCCCAACAATATCTCTCACCACTGTAAATTCCATGAACCAATGGCAGTAATCCTCTCAGGAATGAAGTCCCTGTCTTATCAGTGAGTAGGAACCCACTGATAAGTGCCATGATATAGAGAGGTCCCCAATGTAATGTCGGTCAGAGATGCACTCATGTAAAGCTATGGTCATCCTGTCGTGCGGGATGTCGTCGACACCAAATAGAGCACTGCACGCTGCTCTAATCAGCCCTACATCTCGAACTATACTCGATCAATGTACCCATCATGGGCATGTGCAAAATCTACCAAACATCCTCAATGGTCACTGTCATCTCCCCTGTGGGCAGTCTGAAACACTGACTCTCGTTATGCCATCGCTCGGCTAGCACAGTCAGGAGGCCGTGATCTAGTACAATAGATGGCATCCGAGCCACGGGGCCCACCCACCCCATTCCTCCATAGTATCGCCACAGATTGGTGGTCGTGCTTGGTGCATACTACCCTCTAACTTAGCAATCCAAGAGTGACGCTCCTACGTCTCAGTAAACCGGTGGTCGTCTCTGAAAATAACACTTGCACTCATTAGTTTCTAGCATTTCCTCTAAAAATCTATCTCATCTTTTAGGGTTAACCCAAAAATCCTAAAAATTCTTCTAAGTGTCATGTTTTTGACACTTTCCTATCTTTTTCTACCTATCTAGGGCACTTGCGCACCCTTTTGGGCGTGTGTGCCACGTTTCTGACCCTACGCTTACGCGCGCATGTTTTTCGGCGCATGCACCCGATTTCAGGTGCATGTGCACCCTTTTTGGCATGTGTGCCACCAAATTGGTGCATGTGCATGGACATGTGCGTTTCTATGTGTGTGTGCCAGCTTCTCCATGCCTGCGCCACGGTTTTTACGGGTGCACCCCATTCCTAAGCGTGTACACGTGCGCGCACATGTGCTCATGTGTGCTCGTACACGTGCGTGTGTGTGCGATTTGTGTCTGTGCATATACTCACATCGACTTAACACCTGTGCCCTCAAAAGGATGCCTGCGCCCCCAAAATGGCACCTGTACACCCTATCCCACACCTACACCTGCGCACAGGCTTGCCTACGTGGTTTTCTACTCATATAAGACCTAATTTAAGGCATTAATGACAAAAATTTATGAGCAGGGTTCTGATACTCACAAAGGGGCCATTGTCCGCATGCCACTGGTACCTCTGGACTGCATTCGCACGCCTCAAATGTTCTCATGTGATCACCATAGTTCTCTTAACTGTTAAAGCCTCACAGTAAATTTTTTTAAATTGATCAGTTAAAATGAATTGCTCGCGATGTTTTTACCCCCTTGGGAGTATATTAACCTTTTTTACCGTTCGGAAGGCTGGTGAGACACGTTTCGATTTCCGTTTTCTCCTCTATTCACTGTGGAATAATTATTTTTATTAAATAATTATTTTTCTCTTATTTTTCACCGTATTGGGGCATTTTTGCTTTGTCCGATACCCCTTTCTTCTCCCGAGGGCAATTTTATTGCTCCTGGCGATTTTTATTCTTCTTCCCACTCTCGTAAATAATTAATTTTCAAATTATTATTATTATTATTATTATTATTGTTCTTCTCTTAACAAGGACATTATTTGTCCTTTGTTTCTCCTTTCTTCCACCTAGGGCACTTTATGTTGCCCTAGGCCCTTCGCTTTCTTCTTCTACTTTCTTCTACTGTTCACCACGGTTTGGAAAGCAAAAACAATAAAAACAATATATATATCAAAAAATCCAAAAACAGGGCAAAATTTTTCAAAAAATCCTAAAAAGTAAAAAACCCTACAAAATTGGTAACTTGCTTATTACGGCTGAAACTTGTGTCTTGCGCATGGTATTTTCTCCACGTCATACTAGTTTGTCTCGGATCTTCCCGATTAATACGACTCGCGGATCACCGGATTCACAACCATTCACAAAGCTAGCTACTTGCTTCGTCTGTACTCTGGGGCACTTCTATTGCACAGTTCTGCTTTCGTTGCACACAAATGCTTTTCATGGACCCTGTGTCCATTATCATTTCCTTTGCATATATCCTTGCTCGGGCATCATTTTTAACCCTTGTCATCAATCACGAACTTGTGGATATCTTCAGCACTGATAACAAAACATTTGTACAATTGTCTTGACCATTGTTGGGTTGGATATGTGCATTCATACTTGTTTTCCTTGTTACATGAGCTTGTTTCCTTCTCGTATTGCATTGCATTATTATATGTTGCGTAGAGTTGGTACTTTCAACAATGGAAAATTGTTCATAGTATGGCTTTTCATGTCATTCTACCTTTTTCATATGCTTATATTTTTCATAAGGACCGATGATGTAGTTCCTATGGCAATATGATGACATCAAATTTGTTCCAAATAAACAGTGGCTAGAGGCTAAGCTCTTCTCTCCCCTCTTCCTTATTTCTTCTACACCACTTCCCTTTCACCCCTAATTTTCTCTCTCATTGGGGCATCCTACCTCTTCCCCATTCTTCTATCTATATCTCACTTTTTCGAGCATCGATCAACTTCTTCCATCACCCCATCGACACTCGAGGGGGCATCTCTCCCTCCTACTGATTTTTCTTCTATCCCTTCAAAAAAAATTCCGTCTACTATCTTTGAAGTGGCGTCACTTACACCACCCCAAAGAGGGGCAAATGTAGACACCTATAATTACACCTAAGCAATTTAAATACTTAAATTGTGCTAATTATCCCCTTTCTCACAAATCGACGACATATCGTCAAAAGTGCTCATATTCCCTCTTGTTGTTGTTAATTAATTACAATACGCTAATTGATTAAGTCACCTATCCAACTAACACCCTAATTAATGACCTTCCGTTAATAAATCACCTCTTCTATCTAGATTAATTAATTATTATTAATTAATTAGCCTTCCCCTTCATTTAACTAGTAAATTAATATTTAATTGATTTAATCCCTTTCTAATGGCCTAAATCATACTAATATTCCTCTAATTGGCTTCTATAAGCTTACACCTACCTATTAGTTAATCACCTTTGATTAATTAAGACACCCCCAACTCCCATGACTTGCTAAACATGTATTAAACCCTTCTAAAGTAAGGTTACCTTTAATAAAGCAACCTTATCCATTCATAATCATGTTTTACCTTTATCCCACATTCATGAGGATGTGTTGAATCCTTTATCCTTTGGGCTATATAAAGAGCCCTCCTCCTACCTTTATACCTACACCTAATTCCCTTGAGAAAGCAAAGGAAAGCACATAGTCTTGCACTAAAAGCCTTTTGCCATTCTCAAGCCCTTCCACCATCCATCTTGAAGAGCTAGGCCTCACACCCAAGCATCCATGAAGGATCAAAGCAAACAATATTGTTGATTGCCATTGGACTACATAGGTCCACTTGATTTAATTAGGCAATTAGAGGAATAGAGTTCTTAATTTGCATTATGCTTGATTTCATTATGTCAAAGTTATGATGTTAATGTAGGCCTTGTTTAGTTCTTCATCTTGATGGTACTCTCTTCTTGTTTCTAGCTAGGTTAGGGAACTATTTTAGGTGGTAGTTTCTTGCTTCCCAATCTAGCCTAGGAAAAGAATAAGTGTCTACACATCCATGTCATCATAAAGTACAATACAATACACATCACAACACATAATCAAATGAACCTCATATATCTCCTCATATACATCTCAGTGTATCACATATTGTACACTCATCTCAAAAATAAATGTGTCTCTCATACATTGTCGGCTCGTAGGCTGCTATCCAATACAAAAATATCTTCGGCTCGCAGCCGGTATCATGTACAAAAATAATAATAAATACAAAATGCATTCACAGACACAAAGCCGGTCTCATATATAATACATACAAAAATGGCTTGGCACGCAGCGAGTCCATAACAGTCAATCATCTCCCCATCTGATGTCAGGGAATGCTCCCTGTGATTGTGTCTCTCTTGAGCCCTCTGCCGCACTTTGTCCTGGGGCCCGACACTGCCTCACCTCCTTTAATGGACCCTCACTGGGATGGCCTCTGCACACCGGTGGCCTCACCACGACCCTATTCCCGGGCTTGTTAGACCCCTGTAATCTCCACATTGTGAGTGCGGGATCTGGTCCTCTCACTGGAGGCCTGCTGTGCTTTGTACTCGACATAGGAGGGCACATCTAGCCCGGTAGCTAACAAATGATCCTGATAATATCATGCCTCTGCTAGGGCATCCTTGAATCGGACCATGGTCGGTGTCTATGGGGTGCCATAGGTCTCGCTCCTAGCGTAGGTACTATACAATGGGACCTTGTCCTTGCACTCCGCACTAAGCCCCGTGCTTGTCTTAGAGCTGAGTCGGCCATGGAATTTGTGCCTCTACCTACATCTCGGCCTACTGGGGGTAGTAATTTGTGCTGTTTTGCTATCACCAAGCGCGTTGCAGACTCTTAACTCCAGCTTATTGCTGTGGCTAATCGGCCCTATAAATCTCTGCACCTACGCTTTTGTAGAGCAGCTATCTCCCCTCCATCTCCGCCTACCTCCTCTCCATCTCCATCTCCCCTACCTCCACCTATGTAGGTACTTGTTCCTACCTTGCCTAAGCTTCGCAACATCGCTATCTCGGCTGTAATAATGTGGCAACCTATGCCTCTGAACCTGTGAGCTACCCTGCATGATCCCAAGTTACATCACCAAAGTAGCCACTTTTTGTAGGGTGTCTCTCTAAACTGTGATGGTGGCTAAGTCTAGCTACCCTGGCCAGTGGTATGGCTCTCAACTGTGCCACCCACCACTGCCTGTACCCATCTACAACCCCAACATCATCAATCTGTGTATCTACTGGCTGCTCCTCCTGCCCAGTCGGCACTGTGGGTCATGGTGGAGACATAGGTCTCTCCACATCATCTCTCATGTACTGTGGCAATGTAGGTGGTACAACCTGGACTAATCCGAACTATCATCTAACCCGCTCTACAAGTATCCACTCTTGTTCTCCCACTCTCCTCCCCTCTATCCACAAATGTATCTGTAGCCCAGCTAGCTCTGTGGCCATCTTTTTGTATGTGAGGAAGCCCACATACGGCCTCCAAATGATGTCCACCTAGACAGCCTCTCCAATAACCTCCTGTAGTAAGCTACATCATGAGTAGCTCTGGCACCTCGGGCCTCTCCATGGCCGGTACCCACCGCATGTACCCCACTCTCAAAACCCTCCGTGGGAATGCATCTACTTGCGACATCCCCACTGGTCAAACACAAACAATGTGCTTGTAAGCCCAACAATTTAGTAGTACGACGTAATGATGCTAAACCTCTGCAGTCACCCGTAGGCCCATAACTCTCTTTACACTTGCGTCAAGAATGCAGTGCTCATGCGAACCGTGTCCGATCTATCATCATGTAATGGAGGACTCCCATCGGTGACCTCAGGAATCTCTCCCCTCTGCATCCAAAGCAGGCGAAGGAGCACACTGCATCCATCAAGAGTACAACTAACCTCATCTCCTCTGGATGAGCTCTATACATCACTCCATAGCTCATGCTAGCGCTATGGAACATCAGATCTGCTACACCCTCACCAAAACAGGTGCTAGTAGCTCCTCAGATGCCTCTGAAGAGATAGAATAAACTTGGGCCCCCAATATGGGCAACCACAGGATCCTGTAGACGTCCTCTAGGGTGATCGTCATCTCACCCATCGACAAATGGAAGGTGTTGGTTGCCGAGTCCCATCTATCGATGAGGGAAACCATAAGACTCACCTCCTGGACTACATGCCGGTAGTGCCTCACCCCTATCAACCCCACCTCCGCAACATGTTGCCACTCCTCCTGTGTCATGCTCACCCATACTGTCAATAATAAGGGTGGCACCTGGGCCCTCATCCACAGCTCGTCTCGGGCCTGCATCCCACAAACGCAATGTATTAGTATACCTTTCCCAACTTCCCTATTTCACCCCACATCCCGACCTAATCTTTTTCCCCACCCCCATCCCGTTGGCCTTTTCGCTAATCCAACCTACCCAAACCCACCTACCCAACCCTATCTACCCTAACCCTCACCCCAACCTACCCAAACCCACCTACCCAAACCTATCTACCCTAACCCTCACCCAAACCTACCCAAACCCATCTACCCTACCTATCTCCCCTACCCCTCACCCAAGCCACCCTAAACCCTTCTCGTCTCCCTTAACCCTTTTCCCTCTCACCTAATCCTTTCCCACCTACTCTACTTTCTCACCCTAAACCCTTCCCCTCTCACCTAACCCTTCCCCACCTAACCTACTTTTTGGTCCCAACTTACCCTTAGGTTAACCGGCGCCGGTCATCATCAACCGACCCTGGTTATCCCCTGACCGACCATGGTCTCCCTTTGACTGGCACCGGTCACTGTTCTTGTGACTGGTACCGGTCACTACCCATTAACGTTGGCCACAAGTCGACCGACATCGGTCACTGTCGTGTCGCCCGCCCCAACTTCCCAACCCTACTTTTTCCCTTCCTAGTCATTCTACCCACCCAAATCCCTCCTTACACCCCTAATTGTTCCTACATTACCCTTTTGCCCTACCCCCTACCCTTCCCCATTCCCATTGCCCTCTATTTTTTCCGTTTTGACATTCTTTCCCCATACCCCATTTCTTCATATTTCCTATATTCTAACCAATTTAACTAAACAAATCAATAACACAGGTTTCGATCTTACCATATCACGCTATCGTCGATGTGGAGGTACCTCCGACCGCCCTGGTCCACCCGATCCCTCTCCTGCCTCTGCCATCACCAAATCACCTCCGAATCTCCAACCAATAACGTCAATCCTCCTGATATCGTGGTCCCACCTCTCATCCAATCAATCTCACCTATGTGGCTCACCAACCAAGCTCTCTGACACTCTCTTTTATCCTCTTCCTCTTTTCTCTCTTCTTGTCCTTTTCTCCTTTTTAACAATACACAAATGAATTTTAAAATGCGGGTTTTCCACTTTTATACCCTACCCAACTCAACCGACATTGGTTAACCCTTGACTGATGTTGGTCTGATGCCCTAGACAACCGCCGTCGGTTCCTCTCCACCATCATTAGTTCATACTGACCGTTGTTGGTTACCCTGCCTACTCATTGCCCTCACATTGACCTCATTTTCCTTACCTCCTTTTCTTTTTCCTCCCCTACACCTACCTGGACCACTTTACCTTCTTCTCTAGCCCTCCACCTTCTTTAACCTCACCTCATTAGCCGATTGGTGTCTCCTTATTTTACCCCTACCTCGGCCTTACCCGTGTTATGACCTATCTACCTGGACCACTTTACCTTCCGTGCTGGCCCTCCCCCTTCTTTAACCTCACCTCACAATTGTTGAAGCCTCATTATTTTACCCCTACCTCGGCCTTACCCATGCCGCGACCTCGCTCTTATATACCTGGCCCATCGCTAGTGACCTTTGACCTCATGTGTTCGCTATACCTTGCGACACCGTTACCTGTGTTGTTTGACCTAATGACCTTACCTAGCCTATTGCCATGACCGTTTATCCTGACCCTACCTTTGGTGTACTGGAACATACCTAAACGTTCCTGCACCTAACCTACGTTGTGCTTCCTAACCTTATCCTATACCTTGGATACCGAAATCACTTCAACCTTGTTTAGATAAACCTATCGACCTTAGATGATGTAGAGTTTACAAGATCTTCAACCTGATACCATGTCGCAGTTTATACGTGTGCGTGCGTTCAACTGCCACTACATTTGACCTTGGCCCGTTTACCCGTTTACCTATATGCCCGATTTTCCCTTTACTCCTTTCCCCATTTTTCACCATTCTTCTTCACATTCACTTTTATCAAACCACTCCCCGATGTGCTCGACACCTCATCGGTTCACGGCGAGGGGATCACCCTCATTCCCACTTGGGGCAACCACACTCTATTCTTGTTCACGTTAAACACCAATGCAAGCTACACAACAAGACCTTTGTAGACACCGAAATCGTGTCGTAATCACCTTGTTCCCCTACCGCAGCCCTATAATCACTTCCTCATCCTCAACACCTTAGCACCTACCTCTTGCACCCCACACATTTTAATTTAATTACTTTAATTAAATTAATGCCATTTATCTCCATATATATTAATTTAATTATTTTAATTAAGTTAATGACCTTTTAACACATTAATTTAATTATTCACATTGAATTAATTCACTACCCTCACACACCTATTTAATAAAATTTCCTTTATTAAATGCACCTCACCTAACCACCCCCATCATTTGACCCATTAACCTAAACCCTAAACCAATGTCCTAAATAAAACCTAACATTAGACCCATCCCCTCACCTCACATTAAAAGCCTCCTAAGGTCAGTTTTTACCCCGAGGAAAAGAAGAGACCCTTATCAAATGGTGGAACAACTTCCCAGGCAACTTTTGAACAACCCGAGATATCTCACCCAAACCGATGTCGGTTCACCCTAAACCAACGCCGGTTATACTAGGGAATGGACCAAATGGCCTATTTAGACCCATTTACAGCTTTGTAATAGGGGTTGGTTGTTGTTTGAAAAACTTCGATCTCGAGTTCGATCTCTTTAGACATGACAATAGAACGAAGATTGATTGGTGATCAACAAAGGAAACCAAATACACTGGCACAATAGTGAAACTTTCTTCCCAACATTCTCCAACGCAAAGCAACTTCTTCATTATTCTTTAGACCTATACCTCACAGAAGAGTAAGTATCCTCCTTCCACTGTTTCATTTTCTTATCATCAGTTGTAGTCTTTTGTGGTAAAGGAACCTAGTCTTTTACTCTCTATCCATTTCCTCTCTCCAGTTGCAACCACCTTCCATATCCAATCATCTTAATACTTGGTCCAATTTCCCATTTTGATCTCCTCAGTAGTCTCAGACCTTTCGCAACATATCTACATCCCCTCTGTGATCAATCCCCGCCTTCTATCCACTCCACTTTTTCCCCAAAACTCAAAAAAACCAGACTGTGTGATTCTACCAACCTCGACTTAACTGTCGTTGGTTCTCTCTAACCGTCACCAGTTATAGTAAAACCATCATTAGTTCCATAAAACCGTGGTTAGTCTCTGTGTCGCCTAATTTCTACCAGAATAACAACTTGTTTCTGACATATACCTACTTGAACACCTATTTGACCTTCAGATCTGTATCTAACCTAGCTTGTTAGCTCAGATTCACCTATAACCAACCTACTTGACCTTTGGATCTCCTTCTAGCCTAGCCTGTTAGATTAGATCTAGCCTATTGCATTTTGTATGAGATGCCTAAATCATATTAAACTACAGTAGGATAATATTTACTTTATTCTAGCATTGATTTTTTTGAACAAAGTGGATTGACAGCCATCTAGGAAGTATCGCACTTCCAGGATCTAGCATATGCTAGGCAGTCCACTACATATATCGTTTAACTCTCTTTGGTGGTCTTGTTTTGGTTCTTATATAGGTAGTTCCTCCTAGCCAAAAGGAAGGTATCATAATCACTTTGATTCAGGATTTAGATACACGCGCATATAACCTTCAACCATCCCAAATTAGGTATTCCTCTTACCACCCTTTACTTTATCTGTTTCATCAAGTACTTCTCAGAAAAAGTAAGAAATTTGGTGAAACAAGTCACACATGCAACATTCAACTCCCTATAGTCCACACAGATCCTAATCTGTCCATCCTTCTTGATACTAATCACCATTGGACTAACCCATTTTGACTCATCCATGGGCTTGATGATTCCAGACTTCAACATTTTGTCAATCTCTTCTTTGACCTTTTCACACAAGTTGGGTTTCATCCTGTAGGGTCTCTTTCTAACTGGGCACACACCCTCTTTAAGATTTATCCTCATCTCCCCTAATGATTCATGCACGCCTTTAAGCTCATGGTACCCCGAGGAAATAAATCTTGATAATCCCATAGTAACTCTATGATTTTTTCCACTTCAGATTTTGACCAATAGTCCCTAATTATGGCCTCCTTAGGCTCAACATATGATCCAATATTCACTTTCTTTGTCTTCATAGGTTCATGATAGGTGCGCGTGGTCTTATTTGCACTATCCAACACCTCACACCTACCTGTTGAATGGTTTATATCCATATTTTCTACTTCTTCGTCATCCACTAAGTAGACCATTTTTCCTTTTTCTTTCTTAAGGAAATATCATTGAATTAGTGTGGCATTGGCCTCTATATCTTCAACAAAATGCGGTCCCGAGTTTCCTTCATACAATAATTCCCTGAAGGAGTTCTTCACCTTGCACTATCTCCCATAGTTAAGTGCTTTATGAATTTTAATGCTTCTTCCACTGGAGGCTTGGTAGAGAAGAATTCAAACATCTCGAGTCATTCCCGTAATTAAATCCCTCTAATTTTTAGTCTCTCTATGGAGTTCGCATATACATACCAAGCACACGTGTAACCATGTAGAGTGGAATAAAACTTGTGCACCTAGAGTGAAGGTGACAAGGCTTCTTGCCCCTCTGTCCGAGTCTCTCTCTCACTACCGAACGTGGGGCCGAACAAAGCAGGGTTGATTACCATGATAAGTGTATATTTGAGTAGGTGCATTGCTCTTGAAGAACCTAGTGGCAAGAGCAATCATAATTTAATTCCATCCTACAAGATTATCCTTATGGACCACCCACCAAAGATGTTGTTATCCCTCATAGGGTATATGCTAGCATATTCCTTCTTTCTAGCGGGTCTATCCACTGTTCTTCCATGGCATGTAGGAACACCATAGGGTCTCCTTCTGCGGTGTAAAAAATTATTGATTTGTTACCTATTCTCTTGATATAACGCGTTTCATCGACCCTAGGAGATATGCTCTTTACTTCACACCGTACCAACTCATAAGTGTTATGAGCCCAATTATTACAAGAAAAACTTGTAGTATCGCTAATAGAGTGTGCATCCTACCACCGAAGAACTCCTTCTTTACATGGCTCAAGCACCTCGGATCTTGGATGGCACGTATATAAATCCAATTTAGGTCTTCCTCACTCAACGAATCAACATAAGGCCCAAATTTTCCATATGTTAAAGGGATAATAACTCTTTCCTCCTTATTTTCAAAGCTCACATAACCCTTGTTGAACCGAAGATTAACATTATTTGCATAGCACCAAGGATGACTCAATGGAGCTGGGAAGCTATCTAACTCTACTAACACTAAAACTCCGAAAATCTCCAAGTGAACTTAGCTCCTTGTATGGTAATAGATGCATCTTTTAAAACTCGATGGGAGTGGCCTTAGTATGGTTAGCCATGAACAATACATTAGAGGACGGCTACTGATAGAGGTCTCCCCATTTGTACCCATGCATATAATGTAAGAACATTGACTTTCATGCCAATATCAATTAGTATATTACTCAAAATCCACCCATCCACAACAACATTTAGAGTTATTTCCTTGTCATAATCTAGGCTATGAGGGGGAATATTTACATGTAAGATCTATCGTCCAGTCTTAGTACTTACACATGGAGTATTTCCTTTTAACTAATTCCCCAATAGTGGAATGATATTCTCCTGACACAACATCTTGCACACTTCTTTCAAATCATCCATATCAGATTGGACCAATGCTTTCTTTTACTCCATCTTCCACGATTGCTCCTTGAAATATTGTATCTCACCAAGATTCCCGAGTACTTCCATGGTTTCTGGTAAACTCCTTCGATAGGTGGGATGTGGGTACCATGCATGTAGAACCTCCTCCTTAGTGATGGTAGGCTTCTGTTGTAATCCCTCTTTGGCGCGCATTCTTCAACGCGGGTTGTGATCTTTACCTGTAATGCCTCAGATTCTACTTCCAACTTGGGCATCCACTAATTTTTCACAATGCGTTGTATCCTAACCATCCATGTGCCTTTGTTTTCTTGTTTATGTTTGCTTGCTAAGATGCTCATACAAGTCCGAGAACTCCTAATAACTATGATTATTTCCACAGAAAGAACATGTAATATTATGAGGACATTCACATTTGTAGTGTTCAGGAGATCCGCATGTATAACATGTTCCGCGAGGGAACTCGGTTCTTCCACCACCACGGCCTCAGACTCCATATCCTCCTCGAAACCCTTGACTTTTGCCATGATCTCCTTCGAAATGTCCTTCACTCTGATCATAGCGTGCCTAATTGTGATCCCAATCCTGATGCTCGTTCTTTCCTTTAGAGTTATCTAAAACTCTTGTCTATCATATACCAATATCTATAGCATCATGGATCTGACCAATTAGCCGATATTCTTCCATGTTATGAGTCATGGACCTATAGATTTTGCAGTAACATGAAATGTTCTTCCTTATCACACGTTATAGTAATGGGCAATAACTAGCATCATGGTTTAAATGGCATATCTCACAGTCCAACATAAATGAGTGCACTGATCTGCAGGGACAAATATCCTTTGTGTGACCTTCCACTCCACAATTTATGCACCAAATCCCTGTGTGTGTCTCATGTGCTGAATTTTCCGATAGCTTCTCTAACTACTTTTCCATAGTTGTGATTTGTGCTTCTAAAATAGGATCACCCCATTGTATATACTTCCAACCGCATCAACGTGTAAGGTTGCTTCAAGTGCTTTACACGGATCAATGTATGTTTTATGTGATAGCGCCCTCCTAAAAGGTGTAATCAGACCTCCAACAAACCATTGTGCATGCTGGCTTACATGAATATCATAAGACAACTTAGATAACAATGTTTTGAAATGGGCATCATACTCTCTGACACTCTCAGTAGTGCCTTGCTTAATATCCTTAAGCACACTTATACTCTTCTTCTCAAACTCAGGGATGTGAAACTCTTTAAGGAAAGCATATTTTAAAGTTACATAGTCTATGCAAGTCTGATTAGGGTCAAAATTTATGTACCAGGTTGTGTGCGCGCCCTTGTAACGTAGTAGCAAACCGAGTTTCCCTATATGCTCGAATCTATGATTCCTTTTGTGCGCCATAGTATTTCACACATGTGTACGTGTTCATCAACATCTTCTATTCCCTATACTATGGGATATGAAGAGACATCTCCATGTAAATATTTTGGGGTTGGTGTGGACCTTGCCCACCTGATCCAGAACCTCATGTGTTTCCTCTACCTCTGAACCACCGTATCCATCGAAACTAGAGCCACCTATACCTCCTGATCCCGAACTTGTAGTGGGGTCGATCGAAGATGTAATTCCATGTGTCCCAAAAAGTAGTAATGAGTCATGTGCCCAGACAGTCTGTGAAGTGTTACTACTCCCAGAAGATAGTCCAAAAATATGTGCGCCTTGAATTCTATGTGGATGATACACCCAAAAAGGTACTCCCATATAACAATGAAGCCATTTGTGCTGCCATTGTTTTGCTTTTTATATGACTCACTCCTACTCTCCCACTACTTAAATTAGCTTGCTGACTATTTGTTGTACTAGATACTGGAAAACCAAGTGCAAGGGAAAGGTTGTTAGGTGGATTCAGATGCATGCCTATGGCCCAGTCATCTTTGTTGGTGTGTTTCCACGTGAGGCTGAGGAGGATTCCCTGTCATGCTTTCCCAAATGGGGGAGTTCCTGGTGCTTGGGTTCCATGTCTTCTACATGAAATTCAAACCCTTCCCAAACTATTCCTCTCCGCAACTCCATTCACTCGCAACATCCCGTTGCTTCTCTATCTTCCGCTCGCGTGCCTCATTATACTTAATCCACCTTTCCTCTCTTTTCCTTTCTGTTTCTAAGTCACCATCTTTCACCAAACCTACTCCCGCCCTTGCGCCCGTGGTGGGGTTTAGTTTGCCATTGGTTTGTTCTCCAAGTTCAGGGTTACCATCAAAATTTTTATCGCCAGTGGTATTCCTTGCATGTAAGTTCCCTTGAGATATCGTAAAAATTGGAATTCAGCTACCTCTGGGCACGAATAAGTGGAAATTGAGTACTCTAAGATATAGTTGTTCAAAACACCATAAAACTAGGTATCTACAAAGTGCGAGTCCAAACTAGATCAGCATCATAAAGGGCCTAAAATTCTTCCCTGTCTAGATAAGTGTGTGATACCTCCAATTCTTTTAGATGTATAAGCAACCCGCCACTCGTAAATGCAGCTTCTACCTGGAAAGATAGCGAAGAAGCTCTCGTATAAACAATCATACGATTCTCGCTCCACCCATGTGCGTCTGTTGAATTCAGATCCAGTGCTAAACCTTCATGTGTATTCTTCTTCCAAATATTTAATCCACTCCTCAACACTTGCTAGGGTCAACCAATATGTCTTCATCGCGAAACATCCTAAAAACAACTAAAAAGAGGTCCTGCAACATAACTAATGATGCACCTAAAATCTACCAAAGAAAATCCCAGGCGTGGCTTTGGCACATCACTCAACCTAGAATGAGCGCTCACCAAGTGTGTAAAGGTACCATGCACCTCTTTAGTGTTGCTATTGCAGGATGTTAGCATGATGAAGACTTAAAGCGTTCAAATGGATGACTAATATATCATTCTACATTGCATGTTCATATATAGATCTAGAGAATAGACTTAAATGATAACCATGATGAAATCAAGCATGCAAGATCCAATTATACTTATAATTAACACTCTGATCCAACCAATACACTCCATTATATTAAACATGATAAATACACAAAAGCTTCTTACAATACTAGCATCATATGCTCATGCGCTTAACATATCTGATAGTATAATATCACTGTAATTAAGTCCTTACACATCTTTGTATATATCATACTACATAGACCAATACATATTTATAAGGGTGGGGACTTTCCCTTCACCACTTATCTATTCCCAAAATAGGTCGCATGCTATTATTAGCCACATGCCATTACAATAATAGCCACACATGCAAGTGCGCTAACAATAGACTTCTCCTAGTTAAATGTCAGTAGTAAATCTATTCTCAACCTGTACCCATGTAAAGCGTTTCATAGCCAATCCTCCAAAAATAGCCAATGTGTGTAGCGCAAGTCTTTAACCGGTTTGTGTGTTCGGCAAGCTATCTCCAAAATAGCTCATCATCGTGAAAATGGCTAAGTCCCAAATTTGTCTTTGTCCTTAACACGCGATTCCTTCCCGATCCTCCCATGGTTTTGAATGTGCTCTGCTCTTCCATGTAAACCTTCAGTATGTTTTTCACTAAGTGCCATATTTTGATTGACCAACAGAGTAGCACTAGAATCTTCATGTTATCTATGTAATGCAAATTGAATCAAGGTCTCTCAAGGGGTTTTATACTTAGAAAATTAGTCTTGAAAAAGTGAGTTGGTACATGCACTAGAAATCTGTTCATGGCTCTTAAGTGACCTTTGTGGAAATAAAATATGCTTACTCAAATCATCACATAAAAATATTGCATCATTTCAAATATCCTTGCTTTTCTGAGACAGATCAAATTGAGTTTCAAAGCACCAAAAACTAGTCTTGTACACTAGGATTTATCCACGAAAATATCACTTTTATGATGAAAGGGCTTGGAAAAATTCACATGGGACCTGAAAATTAAATTCAACCACTCACTTGCATAGGTTATGAGGATTAAAAACATGTTTGCATGCTCATTTCTCAGACCTACTTGATTGTCCTAATGAGGTAGTTTTTGGCCTTATTTAATCATTTGAACTAGGACCTTAAAACACATCATCATATCAATTCAAGAGATTTAACAGGTCAAATTCGACCTCTTGTAACCTTCCATGCCCGTATTGCACTCTAATAACATGTCATTTCATTAATACCTATTCAAACTCACATGTCTAGTTTTCCATGTTTACTCCTTTATCGGTATGCCACCTAGAATGACCTTGTTCATCAAAATTTTGCACACAAAATACATGTATATTTTCATGAGAAGTTGGGGGATATCCCAAGATTACTCCCAAACCAAGTTTTTACCATGAAACCTTCATCACTTGACTTTACATGCAAATATTTAGAAAAAAGTGATTTTGTTGTACCTTCTCCTCACATCCGGAACACCAAAATTTCACCAAATTAATCTACAAGGAGTATATAAATGTACAAGACACTAAATCAGCATTCCCAATTGATTTTATGACCAAAACTTAATTTCTTCTCCATTACTCTAAGGGGAGGGTTTTGTGAAGGTTTGGAGCGGCTTTCACTTCTTAAGCTTCGTTCATAAATATTAGAGCATTATCCTTTCTCATTCTAACTCTAGAATGATATTTATTCCATGAACTAAATATTATGAAAGACCTAGGACACCATGTAGAGGTTTTACATACCTTTGAGATCTTCAAAGGTGACCCACGAGCTAGAAATGACCATTTTGGGAGCTCGGTAGTACTTAAAAATTCATAACTTCAAAATTCTTCTTCATTTTATCCTAAATTTTTTCCATAGCATTATGATGGACTCTAATACCTTATCAATTTATTAATTTCTCATAAATATATCTGTACCTTCATGACCCACATGATTTTATCATTCTTACATGGCTTGTTCTCGGTGTGCATATCTCTCCAAAATTCCTTGAAATTACCTCTACCAACTCAAGGATGGTTTGAAACACCTTACACATGTCCTCTACTGTGTCACAACATTCTCCATATGTTTTTTTTTCATTTCTTTAGGTTATTTGTCTCCATTCTTCACCTAATGCTTATACTATGTCCTAGAAATGGTCCCCTAGTTATGCTTTTTTACACATTAGTTCATAAGCTTGCCATGTTATTCATCATGTAAACCCTTAAACATGTCCTCCTCATGTTGTCCAAGACTTGACCATGTTTATTTAGTTATCTCATGCCTTCAATCCATCATCCCAGTCACCCTACTACCTAGGGATAAGGATTGGGCCTATTAGACTGGGCTAGTCACACTAATTCAACTCATGCCCCTTGTACTCATCATGCTGATTGGAATTCCTCATCACACACCTACTAGACCATCAAAGATATCATCTAAACATGCTCTCGGATCATCATTATGCCTCTACCAATCATTAGTTACTCAAAAGCTAGTTCTTCATCATGTGTTCTCATACCATGCCTCATCCTTCCTTGTCATCCGCATTATAATCCTCCTCTTTCTCTATTTCATCCTCCTTTTTTATTAATGTTCCTTTTACATCAATAACAACTCATCATCCACATTCCAAAAATACCCCCTTTGTCATTGATGGAAAACCTCTTGGTTCTTCTCCCCCTTTTTACATGAATGAAAAATTACATTTCTATATTCATGGTCTTCTTCTTTATCAACTTATTTGAGCCCCATCATGGTTGAAAACATCAACAATACTCATCACTGAAACTCACCCTCTTGGATATTCTTCTAGAATTCTATTTTTGTCTTCACCATTACACTAAAATAATTGTGGATCCCCTGGATGGATGCATTTAAAACACAAACATTCCAAAAAACTGATTTTTTGAGTGATAACACCCTTCTAACTCATAGATATGCTTATCTCATCTCAAGTTACTCAAAACTAGGGTTGATTCCTCCATATACTTGTCAGAGTCAATATTTAGGACTTAGGTCCCTAAACCAACCTTTTAGAGCAAAATGACTCAACTTTTGCTTTCTGCATAAGCATGTAGAGCATTTTGACCAATCCCTTATGGCTCCCCTTGAGATCATGCCATCTATATCTGACTGATTTTGTAAGATTTAGGCTTCATACCTTGTCCTTAAGTCAACTTGGTGAACTAATATATCTAGATTTTCCCTAACTATTCTTTCGGTTGTTCATATCCTTATTTGCTTGGGCTAGTGAGTTTCATGGTCTCAACACTTTCTCTCTCTATTCATTTTCTTGTAACATCAATGAGACTATCTTTATAGCGTATTTATCACCTACAATACTTGCTTGAATTTTATGGACAACTCACCCTATCTCTAGTGGTGTTCATAGACATGTAGGTGACCATTGTAGAGAGCTTTAACAATCAATAATACCCTAGTACAATCTCTATTTAATTATACCAATACTGCACTCTTTCTTGGCATCACCTTTTAGAGATATTGATTATTATAATTCTCTCTCAAACTCACGACCCATACACTCACACCATGATCCTTTCATGTACGTGATGTGACTAGACATGCATACACCGCAACACGCCTATCATCTCAAGAATGGATCCAAAAGGCATATCATGCAATTGATGAGTTTACACAAATTTCAAAATCATTAATTAAGCTTTAATCATCATGTTAGACCTGTATGAATAATCTAATCCTTTTGACACTCTATACACCTATTAGAAGCTTTACTTCAAGTTCATATTAAGTTTTACAAGCATGCTCACAATTGAAACAATTATCTCTGATCTTTACCTTCTTTATAGTTCTTTATACTTTCTCATACCACCTTGATGACCCATGATCAACCTTGATACATCTATTACATGTAATAAAGACTATGGCACACTGTTTAGCAACATTCCATTATTTCATGGCATACTTTAGACTACTTCCTTGCTCTGTTTTCTTATCACTAGTTGTTTGATCCCAAAACTTAGTTTTATACATTCCTTAATTTCACACAAGTTCCTTCCCATGGTCACACCTCATACACATTGTCTAAAACCTAATTTTCACATAGTCCTCATGAGAACAATCAAGCTTGCTATAAGGACTCTTTATCATTTCCTCTTTGGATTGAGATACTACCTAAGCATGAAATTTTTCTTTTAATTAACAACCAAGAACCTTTTATTGGTTGAGAAAGGATTCACACACATTCAATATCCTTAATAAAACCCTTTCTAATAATCAAAAGCCTCCACAAGGAGTGAATTATTGAGATAACACAAAGAAATTACTTCTCTAGCTCACACTCTTACAACTATAGTCTCTAGCCCTTACCACATTAGTAATTTAGTGAATTTTTTTCAATATTCCACATTAAACCAAACAATTAGTATTTTTAAGAACCCATTTGGCTTATACACTTGTCCCATCATTTTCACAAACCATTCATTAGCAAGATTAGCCCATATTTCAAATTATTTGCTTTGATTGGGTCTCATATATAATTTTTTTAGATTGTTAAGGAAAAGTATGACTGCATAATGTCATATCATCATGAAAATTTGAAATATCCTTTATAACCATGTTATGACTAGATGTTTCAAATTTAAAACTTTTAATTCCTTAGAAAATAAATCTAGAGAAATTTTCCCTCAAACCTATATTAGGGTTTCTATTGAGCATCCAAGAATCTTTTTGTCATAACTTCTTCAAAATTGGGTTTCAAGTCTTTTGAATGGTCTCAAAATTATTGTAATAATCTGGTTCAAATTTATATTTTAGGAATTACACCAAGTAAACCTTTATATAAGTAACCCTTACAAAATTTTCCAAATTCTCAACTCTAGAAGACCCTGTTTTAGGGTGCGACTAGTTATACCTCCTTGATTTTTTCCTCCATTTCTTGATTACTCATGATTGATTGTAATTTAATTTTATAGATTTCAATGGTCTCAACACACTCAATGGCCTCAAAACTTCAAGTAGCATTGTAGACAGAATTTTGAAATGCATTCTTCTTCCTTACTAGCATCAAGGAGCTTTAACAAAGGTATCTCTTTCTTCGTAAACCTTGATAGATCATGATGACCTTCTTGGGAAGACTCAACCATGTTTATATATATCCTAACCAAATTTAATGTCTTCAAGGCATACTCGATCATTTGCACCTTATTATAACTTGATATTTATTAAACTCTATCAATCCACCCATGGTTCTTTCTTCTTGAAGGCTTCCACAACTTTGTATAATCATGACAAGAATAATACATTTACTTTTCAAGGCTAGAGCATTATTTAAGACTAAACCACACCTATTACAAGCTCTGATAAACCTTGATAGACCTTGTTAAAGTTCATATTATTTATGAATCAACATTTTAAGACTAGAAACACTTGACCAAGGCTAGATAGGTTGATTGAGTACAAACTTGACAAGCTTTACAGGGACATGGACGCAAGACACCTCTCTATAACCTGACACTCTTTTGGAGACTTCTCACTATATTTAAGTAGAATAGCCATGCTTCCATACCATATGAGGGTGCTAAGCGAGACATGCTTGCAAATATATCTTTTTGACAAAGACATACTATGACTTACAAACCTTATGACCAAATTTGATAGACTTTATGACCGACACTACACACTATCTTTACTTGGATAAACAAGTAAGACATTCACATACCTTATTCAAAGTCAACATGCACAGAACCTTAAGATAGACTAAGAAAACATACTTTTTACTATTGACATATTTCCAAAAATGTGAATACTTTGATCGAGATCTTATTGATGGTGATGAATTTCAAGAATGATCCATGCTTCCTTCAGATATTTCATGTCTCCTAGAAGCATAAAGGAGACACAATGCTTTTGGGATCACTTCAAATAGTAGAAAGTCATCAAAGGAACTTGATGACTCAATATTATCTCTTTTTTATTTTGAATCCTTCTCAATCTTCTTGAATGCACTTTTAGATGTGATGACCTCATATCCTATGTCTTCTTCTTCTAATTAAATTCCTGACAAACATACATGGTGCATCTCATACACTTGTTCTATCACAACTAGGGGAAAATTGTCTTCATGGCTTGCATTAGGCTTGTCTTCCTTATTCTTTTATTTTTCAATACCTTATAATGTCTTGCTTGTACTAGGATCTCCTATGGTTTTCCTTGATTCCTTCTTCTTGTCATAATCTACACATGTCATCTCTTTGTCAAACTTTTCTTCTCTAGAACTAGAATTAGGTTCCTCGACCTTGTATATGTGCTTCAGATCCTTCTTTCTCGGTGGATCTCTTAGACATGGCTGACTTAGAATCATTTTAGGATTAGTTTTCATTATGAATACATTCTTAGCCTTTCCTTTGAATTCATGAGGTCTACTATTATACCTAGGATATTTGTTTCGATAGAAATGCTTAGAAAATTTAAACACAAAACATAATTCTTTCTTCTAGTTTGTTGTAAAATGAAATTCAAAGTATAATTAGCAGCTTTATGATCAAGAAATTTCATAGCAAAGTGCCTGACCTTATTGCAAATGTAGCATACTATGTTGTTCATACCTTTTGAGTCTTCCTCTCTCTAGAACTCGACTAGACGATTCATCTAACCAATATTTCAAGTGTGTCACTTTTCTTGATAGTTAAAGAAAAAATAAGTTCCTTTCTTTCTCATCTCTAATATCCTCCATAGATGGTCATCTATGACATGATTCCTACATTCCTTAGATCTATCCTAAAATTATGACAAGTAAAACAATATCCATTAAAGGTTTTTTCATACCTGGATGCATTTGGCTGCCTAAATTATTTAGGCCTTCTTGAGTTTGTCTCCTTGGTCATCTTATTGTTTGTTTGTCTTCTTGGACCAATATTTTCATTTTCACACTTCTCCATAGGATCTCCTTTGAATCCTAGTAATGTCTTGTCACTTGTTTCTCTTTGACTATCCAAAATTCCATCTAGAGCTTCAGAGCTCTTCTCCAAATTTCCATACATATTCAACCTCCGTTTACTTTTTCTAGGTCGATTTTAAGGATATCAATTCTTCTTCATGTCTCATGCAGGTATATTCCTTGTCATTAAGGGCTTTTTTCACTTTATAAACTTGAGATTTCAAATTTTTATTGAATTTGAGCTACTCTTCCTCTTTATCTTTGAGAGATGTTGAGATCAACTCTAATTGTGTTTCAAGTTCTTTGAGTCCATATTCATGTTATTTATCCTTATTCCTCTTCCTTTCCTCAAGAAGATTGATTTTATCTTCATACTATTTCACCATTAGATTCAATTTGTGATTATTTCTTCTTTGGTGTTTCACTTCCTCAAGGGCACTAATCAATTATGCTTCAATATTTACTTCAACATAATCCTCATCTTAAATTTCATCTTCATTAAGATACTTATCTTTAGAGCTAATTCCAGAGATTATCTCCATAGCCATACTTGTGCTTCAAGAGGATCTCCTTCAAGCTATTAAGCTTTCTCCAATAGAACCTAATATGATACTAATTGTTGGAAAACACAAGCACTGAGAGGGGAGGGGTGAATCAGTGCTTCTCAAAACTTTGAAAAATATTCACAAACTCAATAAGCTATTCAATATAGATCACCATTAAACATGAGGAACTAATGATATTCAAACATGAGAAAGGAGTAAGAAAATACACATGAACACAAGGTTTAATGTGGGAAACCCTTTAAGGGATAAAACCCACTGAAATAAATTCACTAGCTTAGGAAAATTATCCTCTAAATATTACAAAGATTTTAACTGTTGAGCATCCACTCAACTTATAGCTACAACTCCAAAATTTAGCCAAGCTACTACTTGACCTTCTGTAAGTTACTACTTGCATGGAAGTTACAACTCCCAACAATTTCACTAAGCTATAACTTAACCTTCTACAAGCTACAACTTACAAGGAAGCTTTAACTCCTAGTTTTCTAAGCAACAACTTAGACTTCTTATAAGATGTTGATCATCTTCACTTTGTTGTCTGATACAATAGATTGTGATCTCACACTTAGTTCTTTATCTCTCTCTTTATTCACTTCATGTTGTTGTAAGGAGATACTTCAATGTCCTCTTTTCATTTGGAGGATAGATGTTCCCTAAATCTCCCAGGATCATTACAATGTGAAATTTTAATCCACATGCTTTATGTTGACTATTTAAATGTAGAAAATAGATACCATATGTGCAAATGGTGGCTAGTAAAATTTGAAGTCAACCCTAAACGGGACCGGGTCAACTGGTAAGTCACGAAAAATTGGAAAAATAAGATTATGTGAAAGTGATAAGCACAGATGATGTTTTAATCCTCTAGTCTTCAACATCCGAGGAAAATCATCTTCTGTATACGATCAAGTGAAAAAAAATCCATGTGGTGGGTCCTCAAACGACCACATGGCCTCGCCACCACTTTACTCCATCATCCAACTCGATTGAGCTATGTGAAAAGTTTAGGGGTGATTTGACCGATCAAATCATCTAGTTATATGGCAAGCTATGTGTTGAAATATGCAGGATGAGATCTTGCATTGCATTGGTGAGCTATAGGCAAACTGTTCAATTATATATGGTGGAAAGATTGAGGAGTGTGGCTTAAGCCACAACTCACTTATTCCCCGCGGGCTATATTAAGCCCACCCGCATCTCAATCCCCACAAATGTGGGATAATCCACATTGGAGTGGATAAACCAATGTGGATGAGTTGAGACATGCATCGTGAAATGGTGATGGTTGGAAAAGGGATCCATGTGAATGGAGAGTGATGTGGATGCACCCAAAGGGTCATGGAAGTGGTATAAGATATGTGGAAAATGTTATGTTTATGGAGCCTGTTTTCATGTTAGAGTTTGGTACACCTTCCATGTGTTACACTTGGATATTTTCATGGGTGGTTTATTAACCCATGGGTAATGGGAAACCGTTATGGGCTATTTTTGGGCCCATGGCTTTTCGGTACCCATTGTTTTGTAAAACCACCTCTTCGGCTACCTATTGATGTACTTATAAATAGATGGACATATAATAGGATTTATATGAGTGTGTTTTGTGAAGGTGAATAGTGTGTGTGAATTCAAGTGCGAATTCGGGAGGGTTTGTTGAGCGCAGCTCCAAACAAGATCTGATTATTGTAATTGTGAAGACTGTTGGCTTGTAATAAAATCTGAGCAAGTGTTCTTGGTGGATGTAGCCCACATTGGGTGAACCACATTAAATATTGTCTTCATGTTGTGCATTTTTCATTTATGTAATTCTATTCATACTTCTTATTATTGCGATTCTGAGGAATTATTCCACATTAGATTCTATTAATTCCTAACAATTGGTATCAGAGCTTGGTTTGGTTTGCTGAAGTGTTGAATTGTAGGGAAAGTTTTTAGCTTGAGTGGGAGCTATGGCAAATGATGGAAGATCTAGGGTTGATAAATTCAATGGCAAAATTTTAGTCTTTGGAAGATGCAGATGGAAGATTACCTTTATCAGAAGGATCTTTATACTCCATTGTTTGAGAAGGTGAACAAACCCTCGAGCATGACATATGCGGAATGGGATTTGCTGGATAGGAAGGCACTTGGGACAATCTGGCTGTGTCTTGCATCTTCGTATTATTTAATGTTTCAAAGGAAAAGACTACAAAAGATCTAATAGATGCATTAGGAAGTTGTATGAAAAACCCTCTCGCTCTAACAAGATATTTTTAATGAAAAAGTTGTTTAATATGAAGATGTCTCGAGAATAGTTCAAGATGCAGATCATTTAAATGATTTAAATGATTTTCATTTCTGTAATTCTATTCATACTTCTTATTATAGGCTCACCATATGAGCCATAAGGGCATGGACATCATAAAGAAGAATTTTCCTAGATATACAAAAACATGTTTGGATTTATGTAAGAATTACATATATGGGAAATGAGCGTAGTAAAGGTTTCTCAAGGTTAGACCTATGAAGAAAGAGAGAAAGTTAGAGCTGGTACATTCGATGTGTGGGGGCCGGCTCGTATCATCTCGTGGGGTTCAAGTTATTATGTTACTTTTATTGATGATGCAAAAAGGAAAGTTTGGGTTTATTATATTAGAAACAAATCTAATGTATTTGATACTTTTGTTAAATGGAAAGCCTTGGTAGAGAATGAAACATGCCTTAAGTTAAAATGTCTCATGTCAGATAATTGAGGGGAGTATTGCAACAATGAATTTGATGATTATTGTTTTAAGAATGGAATCCACAGGAAAAGAGACGGTTCCAGAACCTGCCCGCAACATAATGGGGTGTCGAAAGGATGAACATAACAATAATAGAATGTGCTAGGAGCATGAGGATACATGCAGGACTTCCTTTTTTATTTTTGGGCGAAGTGAGTACAACTGTTGTGTACTTGATAAACAGAGGGACCCTCAAGTGCCTTGGATGGAAGCATACCCGATTAGGCTTGGTACTGTGTAAGAAAGTCGATTACTCATTTCTTAGAGTCTTTGGATGTGAGGTGTTTGTTCATATTGACAAGGATGATAGGACCAAGCTAGAGACTAAATAAGAAAAATGCACTTTTATTGGTTATGGTGGTGATGAATTTGGATTTAAATGTTGGAGTATTAAGGACAAGAAAATCATTCGGTCTAGGGATGTGGTCTTTAATGAGAAAGTCATGTATAAGCAACAGTTGTAGGAAAATAGGGAAGAATCCAAGAAAGAATATGCAGTGGTAGAGGATCTTCCGGATGGGAAAGTGACCCATGAATCAGTTCAGGAACCTACTCAACAGGAACCCCAAACTCCTATAGTGAGGAGGTCTTCTAGGGTAAAGAACTCCGAACATTTTTCTCCTTCTCTTTATTATTTATTACTCACCGATAGTGGAGAGACAGAGCTTTGATGAAGCAATGCAGTAGATGCCAGGTAAGAAGTGGGAGTAAGCCATGGATGAGGAGCATAAGTCTCTCATGGAGAACCGTGACTTGGGATTTGGTGAAGCTACCGGAAGGTAAAAGAGCATTGCAGAACAAGTGGGTGTACAGAGTTAAAGAGGAAGAAGAAGGAAAGAAAAGATATAAGGCTCGGTTGGTGGTCAAGGGGTTTGCATAGAAACAAGGTATAGATTTTGATGATATTTTTTCTCTTGTAGTAAAAATGACTTCTATCAGAACTATTCTTGGCATAGTGGCAGCAGAAGACTTGCACTTAGAATAGTTAGATGTAAATACCGCATTTCTCCATCATGATTTGGAGGAGGAGCTATATATGCAACAGTGCCCAGAAGGATATGAAGTCAAAGGTAAAGAGGAGATGGTGTGCAAACTAAAGAAGAGCTTGTATGGCCTGAAACAAGCTCCACGTCAATGGTATAAGAAGTTTGATAGCTTCATGATGGAGCAAGGTTATATTAGATGTCATTCTAACCATTGTGTGTATACAAAGAAATTTGAGGATGGAAGTTATATTATCCTGTGTTTGTATGTTGATGACATGTTGGTTGTAGGTAAAAACATGCAGGAAATAAAAGTACTCAAGAAAAACTAAGTGAATCCTTTGATATGAAGGATTTGGGGGCAGCTAGACAAATCCTTGGTATGAGGATAACTTGGGATAGGAAGGAATGGAAGCTGAATTTATCTCAGGAAGAGTACATTAAGAAGGTATTGGATAGGTTTAACATGCAAGATGCTAAACCGGTTGGGACTCCTTTGGCAGGCCATTTTAAGTTATCAAAGGAGTAGTGTCCCAAGACAGAGCAGGAAAGAAACCAGATGTCCAAGGTACCTTACTCATCAATGGTTGGCAGTTTGATGTATGCTATGGTGTGCACTAGGCCTGATATTGCACATGCAGTGGGAGTTGTGAGTAGATTTATGAGTTATCTAGGTAAAGAGCATTGACAAGCAATAAAGTGGATCCTTCGGTATTTGAGAGGGACCATGGGGACAGTTTTGTGCTACAATGGATCAGACACCACTTTACGTGGTTATGTAGATTCAGACATGGCTGGAGATGTAGACAACAAGAGGAGCATGACATGTTATATTTACATTGTAGGTGGGACAACAATGAGCTAGATTTCACGACTACAAAATTTGGTGGCTTTATCAACCATGGAGGTTGAGTATGTTGCTGCCACAGAGGTAAGCAAAGAGATGATTTGGTTACAACAATTGCTTGAGGAGTTAGGGCATAAGTAGGAGGAATGTAAGATGCATAGTGATAGTCAGAGTGCTATACACCTAGCTAAAAACTTTGCTTTCCACTCTAGGATGAAGCATATACAGTTGAGATATCACTTCATCAGGACAACTTTGGAGGAAGATAAATTGAAGTTGAGAAGATTTATACCACTCAGAATCTTGCAGTACATGATGACTAAGGTGGTCACAAGGATAAACTAAAGCTATGTTTAACTTTGGTTATCCTTCGCAGATGATAGTGAAGGGGGTCGAGAAGATTGCTCAAAGGGAAATCGGTCTCAAGTCGAGATTGTTATGTTTATGGAGCCTATTTTCATGTTAGAGTTTGGTACACCTTCCATGTGTTACACTCGGATATTTTCATGGGTGGTTTATTAACCCATGGGTAATGGGTAACCGTTATGGGCTATTTTTGGGCCCATGGTTTTTTGGTACCCATTGTTTTGTAAAACCACCTCTTCGGCTACCTATTGATGTACTTATAAATAGATGGACATACAATAGGATTTATATGTGTGTGTGTTTTTGTGAAGGTGAATAGTGTGTGTGAATTCAAGTGTGAATTCGGGAGGGTTTGTTGAGCGCAGCTCCAAACAAGATCTGATTATTGTAATTGTGAAGATTGTTGGCTTGTAATAAAATTTGAGCAAGTGTTCTTGGTGGATGTAGCCCACATTGGGTGAACCACGTTAAATATTGTCTTCGTGTTGTGTATTTTTCATTTTTGTAATTCTATTCATACTTCTTATTATTGCGATTCTGAGGAATTATTCCACATTAGATTCTATTAATTCCTAACAACAAAGTGAATGACGTGGATGAGGGATGCATGGTAGTTGTGACAATGAGTGGGAATGATTCAAGATAACTGATCAAAATGAAGACGAGGGTGGGGATTTGACCCGTGACCTCCCCGTGCATGCACAATAGCAAAACCAATTCAGCCAACCGATTTGGTTGGCAATTAGTCGGAGGCTAAACCGCTTAACGTGGAGCTCGAGTCACTTAATGGCTATAAAATATGCTTTAATCCTTCATTCAACATAGGCTCACTTTGAGATAAAATCTATCTCCCAAGCACATCGATGGAGAATTAAGGGAGTGGAAAGATATTGGGACAATCTCACTTCGAGCTCAAAGCAAGGTCTCTCCCAAGAAGCCCGAGGAGGTTAAGAGTAAAGGGAGGAGTTAGAAAAAAATGAAGAGGCCTTAAGAAACATAAGGCTATATATTTTTGAGCAATAAGATGGAGGCATATTTATATACATATTAATATAAGACCTATATTAATATAGGAAAGTCGAATCTTCGAGAGTTCTCTCTCGAGAAGAAATAATACAAGCCTACCTTGAGGAAAACCCGAGAGCCAAGAGGAGATAGTGTAAGGCCTTGGTAAAAATAATGAAGGCCATTATTTGGTGGAGGAATATTAAAGGCCTATATTATATAGGCATTTAAATATGTAAGTCCTATTTATATAGGCATTATAATGAAGCTTTGAGCTCTCTCCATCCAAGAAGTTGTACTCTGCCAGAGCCGAGGAGGATGACAGTGAAGTTCGAAGGCATGTTCATGGAAATGTTATGGAGATGGAAGCCCTTTTTACTATAGGAATTATGGAGAGATAAAAAGTCTTATATCATAATAATATAAGCATGATGGCCTATATTGTAACAATATGGGAACGACGAAGACTTATATCGTACTAATATAGGCATTTTCATCATCTTCATTGAAGACCTATTATTATTGGCAAGGTGATATTAAGTCCTATTATTTAATAGGCACATTATGGTTCAGGGAGTTATTATTTTTAACTCACCAATCAAGAGACTTCTCAAGCTAGAGCCCGGAGACACCATGGAGCCGAGGGACATGAAAAATCATAAAGAAGTAGTAGAGCTCAAAGCATTAGTACGTTGGACATATTGTCATATCGTTGGCTTCAGAGGAGGGTCATCATTCATTATTGACCTCGTTGGTAAAAATTGATGTTTGCTGACATTCAGATACTTAACACCATATAGTGGGAGCATGAAGGTTTCTAGAAGAAGACTTAGCACCGTGCAATGGACGCGTAGAGGTCTTCATGGATATAGGAGCTGTGATCAAATCATCGGAGATGTTGTGGAGCTTGGACAATAGAGCCATAGGGTATTCTAAAAAGAAGATCAGATCTACTACATAAGTCAGGATACTATCACTCGGTGGTCATGGAGGAGGTTCTTGTTCTTCATGGTTTATTGATCCACAAATTCAAAGTACGTAATGTCTAAAAGACTGATCTGGGGAGCCATACGGCATTGTAATAGCATTTAGAATACTGATCGGGGAGCCATAGAGAATTTTACCATGGAGGAGAATACCAGATCCAATATGCTTCATAAGCCGAGGTAACTATTTGGTGGTTGTGTTAAAGATTTTTGTTTTTCTATATTAATTAATTATCATGCTTTGATTGTAATTTTGTATTAGAATTGTAATCGTTAAAGTGGATGATAAATCGGTTTTATTGATGAACCTAGAGATGCAAGCATTATGTTGAACTCATATCACTTTGTGTAATGTGTTTTAATTCTTACATTGTTTTAAGTTGATTTTAATGGGGTAAGTTTGAAAAATAATTTAAAGCCTATAGGGGTCCGTAGTCGAGAAAAAAAATTCAGTCAATTTTCGAATCATCTTTCACTTAAAAATTTGTCATGTATCTTTCCTTAGATAACTCCCTCAAACACCTACTCTCTCATGCATACATGCTATTGCAAAATTACATTCATGAGCATCTTTCACATGCTCCTTGATTTACCTTATTTTCATGTCCACATACTACTTCAAAATATAGTCATTAAAAGCCTATTTTTCATGTACATTCATGTTATTTATATCATGGGGATGACCTTATCTTACTTCACTTGCTCTTCACCTTCCAAACTATCTTCATTTTTTTCTTCAACTCATATAAGTAGTTTTACATGGCATCACCTATAGTTGTTATAATTGTTGGACAACGATTTTCATTAGACCAAAACTTGCGGCAGTGCATTAGTCTTCGCTACAATCGCGCAGTTAGGATCCACGAGAGGGGATTAGCCCATGTCCCAAACTCATGTGGATTGTTGGATACACATGCAAAAATATCTCCCCATCATTACCTCGGGTGAGTTTTGAACTCAAGACCCGATGCTCGATACCATGAAGATTCTTTTGACAACTTGGAGATGGATTTCCCTTGGATCTTCTTGAAACTTTCTAACCAAACCAATTGCTTTTGTGACATCAGGCCTAAATGTAGTTAAATACAAGAGGTCGCCTATCATATATATGTATGAGGTTTTATTTACCTTTGGTGATTTGTCATCTTTGCTGAGTTTGCATTCTAAAATCATTGAGTGCTTACTAGATTGCAATTCTCCATTTGAAATCTCTTGAGAATCTCTCGGGATGTAATTTTTGTGATATGAAGATACCTTCTTTGGATTGATTAATTTATAGCCCTAGGAAGAATGAAATTTCTCCAAGAATTGAAATTTCAAACTCCTTATTCATGATAAAATCCATATGACATAGTCTCACTATCACTTCCAAATATTATATCATCAACATAGACAACAACAAACAACAAATGGCCTTCTTCCTCTTTTATATATTGATTTTTATCATCTACTCCTTTCCTGAAACCCTGATCAACTTAGTAATTATACAACCTAATATTCCAAGCCCTAGGGGCTTGCTTGAGACCAAATAATGCCTTCTTCAGCCTACAAATATAATCCTTGTCTCCAAGTAAAGAAAATCCATCAAGTTGTTCAATGTAAACTTCCTCATTCAACTTCCCATTCAAAAATGCTGACTTTACATCCATTTGATATAATTTGAATCCTTTGTATGCTACATATGCCAAGAAGAGCCTAATAGCCTCCATTATATCCACAGGAGAAAATGTCTCATCAAAATCAACTCCTTCAACTTGAGCATACCCTTTGCAAACTAGCCTTGATTTATTCCTTGTAACTTCATCTTTTCATTTAGCTTGTTTCTAAATATCCACTTAGTTCCAATGATGTTTTTTTTCTTGGGCCTAGGGAAAAGCTCCCAAGTTTCATTTTTCTCTATTTGTTCATTTCTTCATTCATTGCATTGATCCAATTTTGGTCCTTGTTGTCCTCTATAACATTCTTTGGTTCTATTTTGGATAAGAGAGAAATGTTCTCTTGATCTTGAATACTTTTCAACCTTCTTCTTATTTGTATGCCTACTTCCTTGTTTCCTATGATATGATTTGGTGGATGATCCCTCTTAACCTATCTTGAAGGAGATTTTGTATAAGATCTTTCTTCATCTTCATCTTCTTCTTCTTGATCAACTTCTACAATTTCATCATCATCCTGATTTTCAGTACTTTGGGAGTCTCCTTAGGCTAAGTTTTAGTATTCCTTGGATATGATTCATCAATTGTGACATTGGTGCTCTCTACTATCTTTTGTTGGCTTTTATTGTAGCACCTATATGTTGAACTAACTAGCTAAGTAACCCAAGAATATGCCTTCATCACACCTTGAATCAAACTTTCCAAGGTTGTCTTCATCTCTTTTGATAAAACACTTACTTCCAAACACTCTTAGGTGCTTTACACTTGCAGGTCTTCCTCTCCAAATCTCATAAGGTGTCTTCTTGTTGTTTATTCTGATTTGATCTCTATTCAATATGTATATTGTTGTGCTAACTACCTCCCTCCAATATCCATCTAACAATTTTGATTCATTCAACATGGTTCTTGCCATTTCTTGCACAGTTCTATTATTTCTCTCTACTACCCCATTTTTTTGAGGTGTTCTTGTAGCTGAGAATTTCCTTCTTATTCCATGAGTTTCACAAAACTCATCAAATTCATTTGACCAAAATTATCCTCCTCTATAAGATCTCAAGCTCTTAATCTTTACATTTTTCTCATTCTCAACTAGTGCTTTGAATGCCTTGAACCTTTCTAGTGCTTATAATTTCTCTTTAAGGAAGGAAACCCAAGTCATCCTTGTGAATTCATCAATCAATAGCATAAATTATCTCTCTCCTTGAATGCTTTTAGTTCTGGTTAGTCCAACAAGATCAATATGAATCAACTCTAGAGGCCTTATAGTAGAATACTCTTTGGATTTGAAGCTTCTTCTAGTTTGTTTTCCATGTAGGCATGCTTTGTAAAGAGTGTCAGCAAGTTTAGTGATCTTGGGCATGTTTCTCACACATCCCTTGGAGCTGATCTTAACAAAATTTTCAAAATTAAGATGTCCTAACCTCCTATGCCAAAGAGAACTATCATCCACCTAACTAGTGAAGCATTTCTCTTTGTTGATTTATTTTAGGACATACATGTTATTATTGGTTCTTTTAGCCTTTCCAACCACCTTACCTAATTTTTCCTTCCTTATGTCACATCCTTTATCATGGAACAACACACCGTATCTTTGTTTTCACATCTGACTAACTCTCAAAAGGTTGTGTTTCATACCTTCTACATACAACACATTTTCCGTGACTATATTTCCATTGTTAAGACTTAATGTGCCCTTTCCTACAATGCTAGCTGATGTATTATCACCAAATCTCACCATATCGATGCATTTTCTTCTAAAGAGATGAACTTTCCCTTGTTTCCTGTCATATGACTTGAGAATCCACTATCTATGTACCACTCCATATCTTCACTTTGAGAATGAAAGGTAGTTTGGGCTATTAGAATTTGTTCCTTCTTACTTGTAGGATTTGATTTCACTATGTACACTCTCTTGTCTTGCTTTGGAGGTTTCGATAGCAACAATCTTCTATGTGACTAGAATTTTGATAGTTATAACAAATCATCTCATTCTTGTTTCTCATGTGATATGAATTGAGATGTCTTCCATGACATTTTTCATGTCTCCTACACCTTGAAGCTTTATGTCCAAACATATTGCATGAAAAAATATCCATAAAAAGAGTGAGCATACCTTATTGCATGGGATTTTTTGCTTGAATTGTATCTCTTATTGAAATTCTTGACATCAACATTCCTTGCTTTAGGTGGTTCTTGAGTGGTCTTGATCACATTCTTACTTGTTGGTTCATCATCCTTATGTTCTTCCTTAAATCCTATGCCAATTTTTTCATTGAAAGCTCTTTGCTTGCTTAGAAGTTCATCTAGATCATTTGAGATTTTATCAAATTTTTGATAGGACTTCAATTTTCTTGAAGTCTGATCCAATTGAGTTTGCAGCAGCTCCAACTCTGATTTGAGTTTTTGGTGTTCTCCTTCCTTGACTTTGAAGGATGTTTCAATCAAAATTATTTGTGCTTCAAGTTCCTTGATTATTTATTCATGTTCTTGATCCTTTTTTCTTAGCCTTTTCTCATGAATACTGATATTCTCTTCATAGTATCTCAATAGTGACTTCATATTTTGATTCTTCTTCCTTTAGAGTTTTAATTCTTCAAGAGCACTAACTAGTTTAGCTTTAAGGTTTACTCCTACATCTTCCTCATCTGAGCTATCATATTCAAACTGAGTTTTACCTTTTGAGTCACTTGCAAAGGTTATTTCCATGACCATGAATAGAGTCTCAGCTTGGGTACCTTCATCTTCACTTTCATATTTATTGGAGTCACTTGTTTCGATGAACTTGATGCCTCTTTAGTATAGAAGTTCTTCTTGTTCTTGAAGTACTTCTTCTTACCTTCATGTTTCTTGAATTTATTCTTTTGATTATGAGAGGTTTCTTCATCACACTCATCATGATATCCCTTTTTCTTGTTAGGACACTTGGATGCAAAATGACCAACTTGACCACAATTGAAACACTTGAATGGTAGCTTTCCCTTGTACTTTCCTGACCCTCTCTTTAACCTCCTAACAAACATGGCTTCAATTTTCTCATCATCCTCCTCCATGTTAGACTAAAAATTTCTCTTCTTTTCTTGGGATTCCTTATCATCCTTGAATGCTACTTCTTTCTTGATTAATTTTGATTCAATTGTTCTCATCTCATAGGAAGTTAGAATACCATGAAGTTCATCCATGTTAAGAGTAGTTAAGTATTTGGATTCTTCCACAACTGACACATTAGAGTCATATTTAGGAGATAATGATCTTAATACCATTTGTACAACTAAATTATCCTCCATATTCTCACCTAGACCTATGATAAGGTTTATCAATTCATCTAATATTTTCAAGTAGGATGCAATACTATCACCTTCCTTCATTTTCATACTTTCAAATTGACCATGGTAGGTCTTAAACTTAGCCAAATTAACCTTAGTATCTCCTTCATAAATGGTATTCAATCTGTCCCAAATATCTTGGGCTATGGTGAAATGCATGACTTTTATAAATTCATCCTTTAACATTCCACATAGTACCTTTTGAATTGTTATCACTATCTCTTTTGCATGTTGCATCACTTGGAATGGTGTAGCCATCAAATACTGATTTCCATATGTAAAATCCTAGAGACATGAGGTAGGTATTCATCCTAAAACTCCAAAATGCATAATTTTATCCATTAAAGAGAGGTGTTTTGGATGTAGAGAAACCACTTTGTGCTTGACTGCTAGCCATGCTTATGATATTTGGATCTCCTTTGAGCTGTTAAAATATCTTGAAAAGGACTAAGCTATGATACCAATTATTGGACCATGAATTCCATTAGAAAAAAACCCACAGAATTAATCTCCGCTATAATTTCTAGAGTTGGTATCCATGAGAGGGAATTAACCCATGTCACGAAATTCACGTGGAACACTAGATACACATGCCAAAAATATAGAAATAATTACATCCGTAGACTTTTTAGTTACACATGAAAATCCTTCATAACATATTAATATGCTTCATATTATTATAAGGTACTTAAACATATTCCTAAACTTGCTGCGCAACTCAAGAGACTGATAAGATTCTAAAATTTACCTTTGACATTTGATTTATAATTTTCTTGTCAAGTTTTTCCTCTTTCCAACATATCATTTTTGTCTTCTAGAAACTTACACATACGCACAAGTATTTTGAGCATGCATGAACATTACAAAATATCATTCTTTCTCTATAAATCCTTGATATGTTTCATATCTCACCATGTCTCCTCGAGACTCTATTAGAGATTGTATACACACCTAGAAGTATGAACTTTACAACACAATCTTCAACTTGGTGAAGTAACACACTTTAATATTCATGTCATGTACTAATGTTAGGATGGAGGATACTTGAAAAGGTATAAAACAAAACCATGCACTTGAGTACCACTAAGCATCTTCATGTTATCCATGCAGTGCATATTGAATCAAGATCTCTTAAGGCTTTTTATACTCATAAAATAAATCTTGATAAAGTGAGTTGGTACATGCACTAGAACACCTTTTCATGGCTCCAAAGTGACCTTTATGGAAATATAATATCCTTACTCAACTCAGCACATAAAAATATTGCATCATTTCAAATATTTTAACTTGAATATCCTTACTTTTTTGAGACAGAATGACATCGAGTTTTAGAGCACCAAAATCCAGCCTTGTACACTAGGATTCTACTACAAAAATCTCACTTTCATGATGAAACAAAGCTTGAAACACTTCAAATGGGACCTTTATATAAACTTAAATTACACACTTGCATAGGTTATGAGGATAAAAACATGTTTGCATGTTCATTTCTCAGAGCTACTTGATTGTCTTAATGATGCAGCTTAGGCTTGATTTGATAATTTGAACTAGGACCTTAAAACACTTCATCATATAAACTCGTGAGATTTAACAGGTCACACATTGGTATTCTATCAACCTTCCATGCCCATATTGCACTTGAATAGCATGTCATTTCATCAAGACCTCTTCAAACTCACATGTCTAGTTTTGCATGTTTACTCCTTTAGCGGTAAGCCACATAGATTGACCTTGTTCATAAAAATTTACACACAACATGGTTTTATATTTTCATGAGAAGTTAGGGACATCCTAAGATTTATCCCAACCAAAATTTTTAACCATGAAACCTTCATCACTTGATTATACATGTAAATATTTAGAAAACAAGGAGTAAGATACATGGACAAGAAACTAACCGAGCTTTCCCAAGTGATTTTATGACCGAAACTTCATTTCTTCTCCATCACTCTAACAAGATAGTTTTGTGAGGGTTTGGAGCAATTTCACTTCTTAAGCTTCATTCATAAATCTCAGGGCATTATTATTTCTCATTATAATTCTATAATGATCTTGATTCCATGCCTTAACTATGATGAAATACCTATGATTCCATGCAAATTTTTTACGTACCTTTGATCTCTTCAAAGTTGACCCACAAGA